>JAQFVV010000061.1:5538986-5551486 GCA_028023455.1 Epiperipatus broadwayi | reverse complement strand
AATTCACCGATATATATCCTATTACATCCACATGAAATCTGAGAAATTATATTGCATTTTTGCATTTTAGGAATTATATTCTTAGAATTATTAATTAATCTATTAACATTATGAGAAACAAGAAATGAAATATTATACTTTTCTTTAAACATATTCTTAATTAATTTAGATTGAATGTTATCTATAAACGGCATAGATATTCACTTTTTGTTATCAAAGACTCCATCCTCTTTTTATTGTTAAATGGATTTAGTGCAAGTAAAATTTGTTTTTTATCATAACCAACTTTTATAAATTCATTAGCAAAATGTTCAATATTTAAAATTTTATCACTACCATATTTACATAATTTATCATTGTGATGCAAAAATGATTTCAGACTTGCAATGAATATATCCACTTTCTCCAAAAGGTTTAAAATTAATTTATAATTTAAATTAATAGCATCTCTATATATTTGCAAATCTAAAAAATGTTATTTTTCTATTTCATTTTTAGTAGTCCATTTTAAATTATTCAGTTTATACAAGAGAACATCAATAATATCTTGAGGACAACAAACAAAAACATCATCGACATATCAAGTATAAATTTTAATACCTTCAAAAGTATAAAAATGAAATATATCTTCATGTTTTGAAAATATAAAATAACAAATTTGTGCAACATCAGTAATCCCATTGACCATCTTTTTTTTTTTTAAGTGTCATAGCATCGGCCAGGATGGCCATCTTTTACTCATTTTATAAAATTTATTATTATAGGCTGCAATAATATTATCACTTATAAATTTTAGTGATTCAATAATAAAATCCATAAAATATTTATTTACAGACATATTAATTAGTGCAATTTCAATTAAGCTTATAGACTCAAGATGACCAATTGATCCACATAACTTAACTATATCCAATGAAGCCAACAAATCATTATCATTTATTTTTACATTTTTGATCCTATCAACAAATTCATAAGAAGATGCAGCTATATATACATAAGTATGTATGTGGTGTATGGAAGATTTATAATATGGAATTAATTGTGCCTGTGCAGAATGTATTTGATAATACTATGAACTAGCAAGATTGTGATAATATAAATAATGATACGTCTAAACATAAAATAAAAATAATAGATATAATTGATCATGGAATTGTGCTGTTTCTGTGTTTAAATATTTACTTAGGACTAAGTAAACTATATGTTTGAAGAAAGATAAAGGTTTAAAAATGTGTTTTATTAAAAAAGATGTATATAATAATAAAATTAAAACACAAATGAATAAATGGAGATTTAATATTATTGATGGTTGTAACATTGAGGGACAATGTGTGAAATTTATAAATAATATTTTAAAAAAGGCTAAAAATCATTTTACAAATGATTGTATATACTATGATATATATCCATCTTCGGGTATATGCCCAAGATTATTTACTAATATTAAACTTCAAAAAGTAATGAATCCTCTTAGGTTGATGGTCAATTTTGTTGCATAATTTATGTATAAAACAATTAAATATATTGGTAAGTTGTTACAAGATATGCTGGATTTTGGAAGATATACAGTTACATCTTTTTGTGATTTTGTTGATAGGAAATGATAATGATTTGTTGGCTTCATTGGAATAATGGAGTTATATAGATCAATTGATCATCTTGAGTCTATAGGTTTAATTGAAATTGCACTAATTAATATGTTTATAAATAAATATTTAATAGATTTTATTGTTGAATCACTAAAATTTATAAGTGATAATATTATTGCAAAGTATAATAATAAATTTTATAAAATAGATAAAGAATGGCCAATGGGATTACCCACATTGCACAAATTTGTAATTTTACATTATTAAAATATGAAAATGTATTTAATTCTTATACCTTTGAAAGGATTAAAATTTATATTAGATATGTCAATGTTGTTTTTTGTTTGTGGTCCTCAAAATATTATTGATGTTCTCTTGTATAAACTGAATAATTGAAATAATTTAAAATGGACTATTGAGAATGAACAAAATAGAAAAATAAAATTTTTAGATTTACAACTATATAGTGATGCTACTGATTTAAATTATAAATTAATTTTTAAACCTGTTGGAGAAACAGGATATAATCGTTTTAAGTCACGAGTTCCAATGATGCATAAGATGGCAAGTCTAAAATCATTTTTGCATCGCAATGACCAATTATGTAAAAAAATGGTGGTGATAAATTTTTAAATATAATAAACACCTCCATACTTCCCCATTCTTTTTAAATTCATATAAATAAAGATATAACAAAAGACAAATGATCCTCAAGATACATTTCATGCACAACCAGCACTCGTCAGTTGTCCCATGTTACTCCCTCATATATATATATATATATATATATATATATATATATATATATATATATATATATATATATATATATATATATATATATATAGCCACAGAAAGGAGTTTGCTATTAACTGAAAGGAGACCCTTTGATTCCTCTTGGAGGCCTTAAAGGAACCGAGCAGGGCAAATTCCTAATGTCCACTCCATACGTTCTTGTCATTGCAGCTGTTATTACTATGTGATTATTCATATAGTATATGAACATGGATGGGCTGCTCACCAACATGCATTAGCCAGCGTGGTGAGTTTATTGGCTTTTTACCTCTGAGTTTAAGATCAAGAAACACCATGGTCTTTCTTCTCAGTGCCTGATAAGGCAGAATGAATGTTTGTGTAAATGATAAATATTTTTCCAATACATATATACAATTATGACAGACAAAAATAAAGCATGGCCCTTATTCCCAGGAGGCTGTAAAGTCACCAACCAAGGCAGCAGTTGGTGGCCGAAGGCAGAGGGTGCTAAGAATCTCCTGATTGCGGACCCAGGCTGCCATTTGATGATGACTTTTTATTTAGGTACTTACAACTGCAGATCACTTTCAAGTGAAGGAAGATTGCAAGAATTAGAAGAACTGTCTTATATTAAATGGGACATTATTGGACTTTGTGAAGTTAGAAGAAAAGGTGAAGAAACAATTGATTTAAAAAGTGGACATATACTCTATTATAAAGGCACACATATTGGAAATACAAGTGGAGTAGGATTCATTATAAATAAAAAGTGGAAGAACAATATTGTGGAGATTGATGGTGTATCGGACAGAGTGGCAAGATTAGTTATACAACTTAATAGCAGATACCAAATGCAGATAATTCAGGTTTATGCCCCAACAAGTTCTCATAGTGATGAAGTAGTAGAAGATTTTTATATGGATGTACAAAAGGCTTTTGATCAGAGTAAACAACATTTTAAAATTGTTATGGGAGACTTTAATGCTAGAATTGGTAGACAAATGAAAGATGAAATTGCTGTAGGTAATTTTGGTTATGGTAATAGAAATGAGAGAGGACATAGACTTGTGGAGTTTGCAGAAAAAGAAAAACTTTATATTATGAATTCATTTTTTGAGAAAAATGTTAAAAGGAAATGGACATGGAAGCATCCAAATGAAGGTACAGCAGAATTGGATTATATTTTGACTAACAGGAAATACATATTTCAAGATTGTAATGTTCTTAATAAATTTAACACAGGAAGTGATCATCGATTAGTAAGGTGTAAGTTACGTGTTAATGTAAAACTAGAGAGACAAAAATTATTAAGAAAAACAATATTTACAGTTGATATTCCTAATCTTCAGAAACATTCTAATGAATTTAAATTAGAACTTACAAATAGGTTTCAAGTGTTAGGAGATTTTGAACATGATTCAGATTTGAATGAAATTAATATGAAAATAACTGATACACTTTTAAAAACTGCAACAAAGATAGCTGGTAGAAAAAAGCAGCAATTGACTAATAAAATTTCTACTGAGACTAGAGAATTTATGAAGAAAAGAAGGAATATGAAGATATACAAAAATGATGTATTAAAAAGAATTGAATATCTCGAATTTTGTAAAATGGTACGGAAAAGAGTTGAAAATGATATAAGAAAGTATAACTGTGAAATAGCAAGGAAAGCTGTAGAAGAAAATAAAAGTCTCAAGAATGTTAAACAACATTTTGGTATTGGTAGGAAATTTATATCTGCAATAAGGAAAAAAGATGGAATTATTACTAAAAAGAGAGATGACATCATGAAATTGGTAGAAGATTTTTATCAAGAATTATATAGTAATAAAGAACAAGTACCTCCTATATCTATTACATCTTCCGAATTGCCCAGAATTTTAAATGAAGAAGTGAGACATGCAATTAAATGTATGAAGAAAGGAAAGGCTCCAGGAAATGATGGAATTATAATTGATATATTAAAAGAAGCAGGTGAAGAAATAGAAACAATTTTAGCAAAGTTATATACCAAATGTCTAAATGATAAAGATGTACCAGAAGATTGGAAGAATGCAGTAATAATATTAATATTTAAAAAAGGTGATAAAGAAGATATTAGAAATTACAGACCTATCAGCCTTTTATCAGTTTTATATAAAAATTTTACCAAGATAATTACAACTCGTCTACAGAGAACTTTGGATTTCCACCAACCAAGAGAACAAGCTGGATTTAAAAGTGGTTTTAGTACAGTAGATCATATCCAGGTATTGAGAGAAGTTATAGAAAGGACAAATGAATATGAGTTGTCATTATGTTTTGGATTTGTAGATTATGAAAAGGCATTTGATTCTATAAACATTTCTTCAGTGATTAAAGCATTGGATCATCAAGGTATAGATCCAGGATATTGTCATATTTTAAAGAATATTTATAAAAATGCAACAGCAACAATTAGATTACATAATGATACTGGAAAAGTCAACATTGAGAAAGGTGTAAGACAAGGTGACTCCATATCTCCAAAACTTTTTACAGCAGTGCTGCAAGAAGTATTTTGTGGATTAAAATGGGAAACTAAAGGAGTGAAAGTAAATGGAGATTATTTAAGTCATTTAGATTTTGCAGATGATGTAGTTGTTTTTGCAAATAATGCTTCAGAGCTGCAGGAAATGTTGCAGGAGTTAGCAGATGAAAGTAGAAAAGTAGGACTAAAGATAAATGTTAAAAAGACTAAAGTAATGTTTAATCGATTTGCTCAAAATATGAAAATAAAGATTGATTATGAAGAATTAGAAGAAGTTAACAGTTACAAATACCTTGGTCAGATTATTAATACAGATGGAAACATAATGGAGGAAATTAATCATAGAATTAAACTTGGTTGGAGTGCTTTTGGTAGAAATAACTTGATACTAAAAGGAAATATGCCTATGTGTTTGAAAAGGATGGTTTTTAACAAATGTGTTTTACCAGTTCTTACTTATGGATCTGAGACTTGGACACTTAATAGAAGAGCAATACAGAGACTTCAGACCACTCAAAGGAGTATGGAGAGATGTATGTTGGGAGTAACAAGAAGAGATCGAAAACGCAATGTATGGGTAAGACAACAAACAGGTGTTACTGACCTTATTGAAAAAATTAAAAGATTGAAATGGAGTTGGGCTGGACATATTGCTAGAAGAGATGATAATAGATGGACAATTGAAATTTTAAACTGGATTCCAAGAGATTGTAAAAGACCCAGAAAGAGACCACATGTGAGATGGATGGATGAAATAAGAAAATGTGCAGGGGTGATGTGGAGAAGAGAAGCTAAAGATCGGAGAAGATGGATTAAACTTGGAGAGACCTTCATCCTGCAGTGGATTGATAATGGTTGATGATATATATATATATATATATATATATATATATACACATATATATATATATATATATATATTGTACCCTCACTTCTCGATATATGATATAATTTAAAATATGACTAGCTCAATCAAATTATTATGCTCGGCTAAAATATGTACAACTATCTTTAATATATTTTTATAATATTATAACTTATCAGATTTATTCCAAACTTATCAAAAATTAATTTAGTTCAATATTATATACTAATTAAATAAATATTTAATTAAAATCATGAGACTGTGAAGTGAAGTTACAATTGGTAATCAGATTTACATTGAGTCAATGTCTTTCCAAGACACTGTCTCAATGGCATAAGAATACTATTACCTCTTCATTATCTCATTCCTAATTCTACAGCACTCTTATGACTTTTATAAATGAATTATCTTTAATAACAATAGATAAATAAATCTCAATCTTTTGTTAAGGAAATATAACTAAAATGATCTCAGGTTCTTCTAATTATCTTAAAGTAATAATAATTCATGTAGATAGGAATGATAAGGGATTTAATATCAAACCTAAATACACCTAACTTATTCCAATAATAATCACTAACAATAATAATCTTTAGGGTATATCTTAATCTTATCTATTGGGTTATACTTTAAATCATTAAGAAAATAAGTAAATCATATATATACCTTTCATTTTCATATAGTATCTTAATTTTAAAATAGACCAAAATATTATAATTCAATAATCTGTGGCAATAAATAATCTTATACTTTTATATTGTGCATTATAATTACTTTATGACCATTGTAATATCATATGTTAATGTCAATCAATTTCTATAAATTATATTAAGAAAATATTGTGTTTCTTTCTCAAATAATAAAATAATAAATTCATATTGTGCAAATATTATGTTTATTCAAATTATCTGTTGTCAAATGCTGTGGTGTAAAATAATGAATTCAACACATCTTTTAAAACAACTTAACAAATTTATTTACATCAACTTTAACAAATAATTTATTTACACTATTTACATTTAAATGGAACTAAAAAAAAATAAAAAAAAAAATAAGAGAAATAATAATACAAGATTTTTACACTGTTATTATTTCCATAACTATAAGTAGATAATTTATACATTTCAGAGAATGTTTTATTAATAAAATTCAATTAAGTTTATGACTTTAATTTACATAAACATTACTTATTATCAATTAATATAAGAAAAGATTTTATGTAAGATATCATTCATGTAGCATGTATGTAAATAAACCAACTTTAATAATTTAAATGCTATTTCACTTAAGTCCTACTATTATTTATATTATAATGTATAAGGCTGTATTACATTTATTATCAGTATGACTCGAATATTAATTAATGTATAAACTGATATAACTTTGTAGTATAATAACAATTATTGATTATCACTGTTTATTTCATTCCGATATAATGTCATACTACATGTCTTATTAAAATATGCAATACGTATATGTACTTTTAAAAATAATATTTTAAAATTATTCAATAATTTCAACTTTTATAAAGTATAATGTTAAATAAAATTTTATGATTCTTTTCCATTTTAATTATTACACTTTTACTTGTTATTCCTATTTCCTCCTAATAAACTTCTATCTACAAATATCATTTTAACTTTATTTAAATTCAGTAAAAAAAACAAATGACCAATTTTAAAAACAAAAAAAATAATAACGATCCAAACTCTCCTATACCTCATCATCTATTTACAATAAGCCTTCAATCAAAAATATAAATTTCTATGTAAAATTAACGTAACTCATCTAATAAAAATAAAATAAAATATAGACCTTATATACTTCTTACTAACTTTAAAAGAAAAAAAATAAATAACTTACACTAGTATAATAAATCTGATTTCTAATATTGGAACAGAAACATTGAAATTCATTCACGAAAGAATCATATAATTATTTCTAGGGTATCATATTACGTTGTACTAAATTTATATCATCAATTTAAAATATGCATATTAAAATAAAAACTGCTATTATTAATCTTGTGCATGTATATTATTTAAACATTAATACATTCATTCAATAATCATATAACATTTGGTTGATCTAAAGAAAACATAGTAAATACATCAAATTATTATTATTATTACACAATTTTTACCATAAATGATACTTCAATGTACAGTCCGTCACGATGTCCTCCAGGATTCCAGTTTTACAAAATAATTTCACATTTACACTCAACAATTATTCTTTAAAATATTACGTGTTGTATAATTATAAAATAAACTTTATGCAATAAAAAGTTATATTAGTATTTAGTTATTATTTTAAAAAAATGTAAATGTACCTTTCCTATCTTTAATAAATTAATAATTAATGAAATATTTATGTTAGTTAATAAATAAAAATATTACATAACATCCAACGGTGTTTTCATCCAGTTGTCATTGTTCTTTTTCCTAGGCACAAGTTTTCACTAAACATTACTTCCTTTTCCGGTACATCACGTGTCTTTAAAAGTTTTTATGACAAAAATGAAAACGTTCTTTTTTTAAAAAATAAAGAAAAGTCAAAGTTAGTTCCATCATAAACAAAAATAAAATTAAAATAGTTTATAGGATCCAGGTTCATTTCTTTTAAAGAAAAATTATTTAAAAGTTATTATTTTTAGAATTAGTCTATAATTTACAAAGTTCTTGTTTAATTATTTAATTGATTTGATTTGTATATCCACGTAGATTTGCGCATTCCATAATAGATATTCAGGTAAGATTACTTTTAAAGTCTTTTGTACGACCAGCGTTCAGACTTTAATAATACAATAATTTTTATACAGGTATTTCTTTACTCACTAAGTCTCCAATTTATTTGCCTTTTAAAATTGTCAGAATTTAGTCTTTTATACCATAAAGACTTAACAAGGCAAATATTTATACAATTACTGTTACATATTATATCTTTACCAAGATATATATTTAAATTTAGAATTTACAAATACTTGCTTCATAAAGAAGTATTTCTCATTTTTTAAATATCTACTTTATAGAAATTAACTACCATTAGCTTTTAAATTTATATAAAGTCCAATGTATTACTGTTAAGCATCTAATAACTCTGCTAGTCAATCCAGCGTTTGTTAAATTTTCAGTATAAAGTCTCCAATACATTTTATCCTTATACAATGTCCTCATGATTATTTGATAGTAAATTGAGCTTCAGTAAGGAAATGATTAATAGGGAACTATAATAAATCAACACTGCATATTCATCGGTAACTTTTATAAATTATTTTTAAAAAAAAACTACTCTCTTATAATTTTAAAACGATTTTTAGAGCGTCTATAATCACTTAGCTATTTCTAATAGCACTCTTTACTTTTAAAAATATCAATCACAAGTCCCCTCCAAACAATTGAACCTTGGTTTTATACCGGAAGAAAACTCCCACTTGATTGGTGAATTAAACAATTGACTTGCTAGCTTATTTACATATTTCACCAACAAGACAGAATTAAAAATAAATAATGACTTATTTAATATTTATTATTTATCACATTATTAAATTTTTAAATTAATCTTTGTCATTTATTTAAATCTATTAAACATTTTTTAAAATATTCTTTCTTACTTTACTTTTAACTTTTATAAGATTATTTTTATAAACAAACTAAGTCTATTTTTATTCATTACGTTTTTAAACAGTATTTTAAAAATCAGATTTAATATTTCACATTAATTATCTTTATTTTTATTTCGTGATAGCCAAAATAATATTTATAAATTTTATAACAGAATTTTTAAAATAGCTTTGCAACTTTACTAAAAAAACTCCCAAGCATGTGTGTACGTATTTTAATTAACATCTGTTTTTTACAACAAAGCTACAGACGCTTGTAATAATCTAAAAATAAACTAACAATACATTTTTTAAAAATAAATATTTTTTAAAAATAAATAATATCTTATAACAGTTTTTTTAAAATAATAATTCGATATTATTAAAATCAAATATCAATCTTCTATCATGTACTACTAATAATTAAAATATTTATATTCATTTATTAAATATTAATTTTTTATCAACAATAAATATATGCATTTAATTTTAACTTGTCTTTTAAAACTTTAACTTTAAACATTTATTTATTAAATTTATTAATGCAGTATTGCTTATGGCCAGTTTTCCCAACCATATACTATTATCATTCCCATTGAAATGTCTCTCTCAAACATCAGCACAATTTTCACATATCAAATACTCATGAATTACTTTAATTACACTTTTAAAAAGATTGTTATAAACAAAATTAAAATCATATAGCTAAATATATCTTAAATTTAAAATTTTTTAATTAAATGGATACAACAATTTATGGAGACCCATACAAAAGGGCACAATATATATATATATATATATTATACATATTTTGTTATATATATATATTACAAAATATGAAAGATGGGCATTTAAAACACTATTACATTTAAAATCATTTGTATATAACGAGTGTGGGAAGCAAAATAGTTCTTAAATAAATAATTGACAATTATACAGTCAGATTTAATTAATTAACGAAATTGTTTGTGAAAGATGTGCCATCATGTCAGAGAGCATTTCAGGTTTCCTAAATAAAGATATAAAATGATGAAGAAGGCAATATGCTATTATAGATTACAACAAAAATAAATGAGGTGGCTTTGCTAAAGGAAATTCCTGATATGTACAGGTAGATAAGAGAAATGTTGGCCCTCTAGCCAAAGCATGTCTCTGAATAATAATAAAATATTTTTGATGTGCTGGACTTCCATACACATTTTAAATGGCAATGCCTGAAAATGGATCCCTTGGTATGAACTATGTCTACTTTGAGGGAGTGTGAAAGATTGGACTGGTCAGTTAAATTTCCGAAGGTCCTAAGAGGTTTGTAGCAAAGCAAGAATAGCAATAAATGAATGGTTGTAGCTATAAATACATAATGCCTTAGACATATATAGTAGATAATGTATCATTAACAAAATTAATAACTTAACTTCTAATTAAACTATCTCCCTGCAATAATGGAAGGTCCCAGAAACCTTAGGCCTTTACTAAATGGATCATAATTTACAATACAAAAGGATGGCAAGAATTAAAACTAAATATAAATTGCTTTCCACACTTCCAAATATTTCATTTATTAATAAGTTATTAAATAGCTCATCGTTGAAGATTGCAAAATAAATCAGTCTTTTAATTAACATAAACAAACTGGGTATCAAATTCACTTCTGGTGAATTTTAAACATATATCATAATAAATTGTAAATCATAATTTTAATATTTTCTGACAAATAAAATATGTGTATGAAATATATACTGATAAAATTCTATGATAAATGTGCTGTCAATGATTTTCTTTCAAGATATACATTTTACAGAAATTGTAATAGGTTTAGCTAATCGATTTAATTACGAGAGCAATTTTAAATTGGAGGTAATAATAAGATTTTTAAAATGATTTCAATCATAAATAAATTTAAAATGAATTTATAATATAAAAGGTACAAAACTAAACAAGCTTTTCTATTAATTAATTTACAGGAAGTAAGTGTCCTGTAATGATTTTGACTGGAAAATTAAGAGGGAGAGAATTTAAAGTTAATAGCTCATTGAATTTTGTACTTGGAAATTTCAGTAAATCAAATATTCTAAATAAACAAACAAAATTAATTTAATTTGCCTGCATCAAAATAATGTAAGATTTTATAAGAATTGATATTTTAAATTTAATAAAATTACAAGACGCATTTTTAACCAAGCCGTATAAACATCACACAGATATATAAAATATAAATTAGTATTGATTTGGAAAACAAGTAAAATGGAATCAATGGCTTGCAGCAAATTGGATGTTACCTCAGAATCAATCAGTACGCATTCATGGCTGGAAACAGACATTTATACAGTTAGATTATTTGCAGGCTTCCTCGATACAGACAGTCTCTGGCTAGATGTTTAAGCACTGGAAAGGGCATGGATGGGCTGGTGGAACAGACCGCTGAGAAGCAAACGACCGATCTTTTCACCCTGTCATTTCTTTAGGCACGATATATATATATAGATTAATCACTTCTCTCCAGTAAACTCAATAATCCCTAATCAAATTTTCCACTATTTATGTGTTCTGGTTTTATCTACAGGATTAAATCTACACTGACCTCCACCAATGGTAATTGCTCTAAGCAGTTCTGTGAGGTTAGTGCCTACTTTGGAGGGGAAATCTCTAACTCTGCATGAACATGCCCCAAGGGTTGATTTGCTAATTAAAAAAACAACAACAACAAGCATAATAAGTTTATCAGTCATTGTACTAACAAAATCTATTTAATTAAGGTTTAGATTAACAAAATGTAGGTTTTATTCAGAAAAATTTGGTACAATGACTTTCAAACATATTTGACATAAACTTAAGGAGAAATTTACAAAATATTTCTTAAAAATATTACATTGTTTAAACAATTGATTCTCAAGTGTACATTGATTAAAAGATAAATATAAAATGTTACCCACTAATTAATTGAAGAAAATGAACTTTAATAAAGAATTTGAAATATTTGTAACATTTTATAGATATCTAGGATTCAATTCAATGTAATAAAATAAACACAATATACATTTTTACAAATATAAAATAAATAAACTAATATAAAAAGATTAGTTTTAATTATAAAATAAGATTAATGAAATATAAACGATTATAATAGTGCTTAAAATATACTACCACCTAATATAAGATGGGTGTCAGTTAATAAGG
>JAQFVV010000061.1:5355901-5538486 GCA_028023455.1 Epiperipatus broadwayi | reverse complement strand
AATATCTATTTAGTTAAAATACAAATTAATTTGGATTGTCCAATACTTACTGTTCATATATATATAACTGCAAGTCAAAGATGTGTTGGTTTTAGTGTTTTCTTTGGTTAAACTCCTAAGATCTCTGTAAACAACGATCCGTTAAAATCATCATTTGCTGCGAGACTATTATTATTATTATTATTATTATTATTATTATTATTATTATTATTATTATTATTATTATTATTATTATTATTATTATTATTATTATTATTATTATTATTATTATTATTATTATTATTATTATTATTATTATTATTATTATTATTATTATTATTATTATTATTATTATTATTATTATTATTATTATTATTATTATTATTATTATTATTATTATTATTATTATTATTATTATTATTATTATTATTATTATTATTATTATTATTATTATTATTATTATTATTATTATTATTATTATTATTATTATTATTATTATTATTATTATTATTATTATTATTATTATTATTATTATTATTATTATTATTATTATTATTATTATTATTATTATTATTATTATTATTATTATTATTATTATTATTATTATTATTATTATTATTATTATTATTATTATTATTATTATTATTATTATTATTATTATTATTATTATTATTATTATTATTATTATTATTATTATTATTATTATTATTATTATTATTATTATTATTATTATTATTATTAATGCTAATAATGAAAATTTATTTAATATTGTTGAAAATATAGATAAAAAATTAGAATTGTCAGATTTTAATAAAAATTATATTAATTCTATTTATAGATTAAAATATGGAGGTAGTTTTAGGCCTGTAATAAAAGTTAATTTTGTTAGTAAAATGGTAAGAGATTTATTCTTGTCAGGAGGTAAAAAGAATTAAATTATATCTATCTGATGTTTTGCCCATTGCTACAGCTGATAAGCGTATATATTTGAATGAAGATTTGTTGCCTGAAAATAGGAAATTATTTTGGAAAGTTCGTTCAATGGCTAAAGAAAATAAGTATAGATTTGTTTGGATTAAAGATGGGAAAATTTGGTTGAGGAAAGATACTGGGGATAGGGCTACTAGGATTGTTTCTGAATCGGATTTGTCTAATTTATGACATGGATTATCTTTTAAAAATACTGTTACAGAAAAAGATAATTTGGCTATTGAAAATTTTAAGATTTTTCATATAAATATTCGTAGTGTGAGGAAACACTTTGATGAGTTGTTAATTCTTTTACATTCACTTGATTATTCATTTGATATTATAATTTTGTCTGAGATCTGGATTAAGGAATGTGAAAAAGGACTGTATGAGTTAGAGGGATATACATCAATTATTAATTGTAGAATTAATAATAGGTCAGGTGGAGTTTTAGTTTATTATAAATCAGTGCTTTGTGTGACTTCTATTGATGCAGTGTTTGATTCTTCTGAATGTCTTGTTTTAAATTTCATTTTAGGTTCAGACAAATTAACACTTATTGCTCTGTATAGGTCTTGCAGTTATACAGTTGAAAGCTTTAGTGACAAACTTGGTGATTTGCTTACTAAATTAAATGATAAATTCATTATTCTTGTTGGTGACTTGAACATTGATATTTCTGGTGAAATTTCTGTTGCTGCTCAACATTATTTAAATATGCTTTCACTTTTTGGATTTATTCAATGTTTATTTCATCCTACACGTGTTACATCTTCATCATCTTCACTTATTGATCACGTCTTTGCTAGATGTCCTGAAAATATTCTTTTGAAAACATCTTTTTTGGATTGGTGTCTTACAGATCACAGAGGAATTGTTGTTACTTTTAAAAAGAATTTTTCTCATAGTAAAAAGTGTTTTAAACTTTTATCTCATGATCGTTTGAATCCTTAATTACTAAATATGATTGGAATTTAATCTTTGAGTTGAATGATGTAAATTGTGCATTTTCATTCTTTGTTGACAAGATGAAGGAGTTTATAGATTATTGTTCTTTTATAAAATATATAAAGAAGAAAGATCTGAAGAGACATGATTGGATTACAAATGAGTTAATATCAAAAGTTAACAGTAAGAATAAATTGTACAAGCCTTTCAAAAGGTTTCCTGTTAATGAAGATTTAAAAATTCAGCTAAAGGTTCTTGATAAAGAAATAAAGAAAGATATAGTCAAAGCTAAATTGATTTTCTATTCTACTCAAATTGATTCTTTAAAATCAACTAAATTAAGCAACTTTTGGACTGTTGTTAAAAAATTTATTTTTAAAGAAGGATTTTCACAAATTTCTAGACTAAAGATTAATGAAATATCTATTGATGTTTTAAATAATTCAAAACTAATAGCTGATCATTTCAATCAATATTTTGTACACAGTGTGGGATTGTTAATGAATAGTTTTGACAATAATTGCAGTTCTCATGTTTTTCAATATAAGAAATCTATCCTGAATTCTTTTGTTTTTAAAGAGATTGAAGATTGTGAAATTTTAGATTCTCTTTATAAAATGAGACATAAAAAATGTATTGGTTTGGATTGTATTTCTGTAAAAATATTAATTGAAAATGTTTCCATTCTTTTACCAATTTTATCTTTTTTATTTAATTCTTCTATTGATTCAGGTATATTTCCAGATTGTTTAAAATCTGCTGTTGTTACACCTATTTTTAAGAGTGGAGATAGGGAATGTTTGGAAAACTACAGGCCAATTTCTATTTTATCAACATTGTCTCAAATTTTGGAAATGTGTGTAAAAAACAGAATTGTTTTGTTTTTTCAAAAATATAATTTATTTTCAAACAATCAATTTGGGTTTTTGCCAGGAAGATCTACAGAACTGGCTTTATCTGAACATGTTTCAGTCATCACTGAATCTTTAGAAAAAGGTTACAAAACTATAGGCATTTATTTAGATTTGCGGAAAGCATTTGACTGTGTTCCACATGATATATTAATAATTAAGTTACACCATTGTGGCATAAGGAGTGCTATGCTTGAATGGTTTAAATCTTATTTAAGTAATAGAAGCCAATTTGTGAAAATTAATAATTTTTTGAGTGATTCTGAAATAATTAGATATGGAGTTCCTCAAGGTTCAGTCCTGGGACCATTGTTATTTACTGTTTATATTAATGATCTGCTTGATCTTTCTCTCTTTCTCTTCATTCTAACATTTTTTGTTTTGCAGATGATACTGCTTTGGTTACTTCAGCAGTTTCATATAGTTTACTTGAGAAACTTGTGAATGAAGATTTATTTAAAATTACACAATGGATGAACAGTAATAGATTACTGCTAAATATTAATAAATGTAATTACATAATGTATTCTCTTAAAAATATTCCAGCAAAAGACTTGTTAATTCAATTGCCTTATGTTAATAAAACGTCTTGTCAGAAAATTACCAGGACTTCAACAATTTCTTACCTTGGCTTGGTTTTGGATGAGTATTTACATTGGGATAAACATATTCTTTGGCTTCAAGTAAAATTAAGAAAACTTAATTTTCTTTTTTATAGATTAAGAGATTGTTTGAATAAATCTGTCATATTAAGTATATATAAACAAATTTTCCTAAGCAGACTTTCTTATGGTATAACATTATGGGGTGGCACTGCAGCATATTTTTTGAAGTCATTGCAAACACTACAAAATTTTACGTTAAGAATTATTTTGTTTAAACCTTTGGATTTGCCAAGACTTGAATTATTTAAGTGTGCTGGAGTTTTAACTATTCATCAATTATTTTTAGTGAATATTTTGTGTTGTTATATTAAATACAAAAAAATGAATAAATATAATTCTTCATCAATAATGGTGACTAGATCAAGTGATTTTGATTTATTACTTGAACCAGTGTACTTTAAAACTCATTGCAGATATCAGAAATGTTATCTTGGTCCAAGATTTTATAATATTTTTATAAGAAACATTGGATTTAATGTTAATGACTTATCAAGGAAAACTTTGAGAAAATTAATTATGAACTGGATTGTAATTGATGATAATCAAAAACTTTTTATTTCTATTTAATTATTTTATTGTATATTAATGTTTTTTATTTTATTGCACATGTATTTTTGTTAAGCTCCATGCGTGATTTATTTATCACAAGGAGATTATATGTTTAATAAATTAAATTAAATAATAATAATTATTATTATTATTATTATTATTATTATTATTTAAAATAAAATAAATGAATTTATTGTAATCAGTAATATTTGTGAATTTTATTATTTTTTTCAATTTTTTTGGCACATTACAGTGTAAACAATGGCAGATCTCTTGTAAGCATGAGCAATCAGTTGTTATCAGATGATAGTGCAATTTAATCCTCATGCCCATATCTTTCTTGGGATGAAGATAAAATTATTATTTAGTATCTACTAATTATTCAAGTTTTCAATTAGATAGGTAACAAGTAATATATGTGTGATATATATTTCATACAAATAAAATTATGAGTGTAGAGTAAACAAGTAAATGAATTACAATAAATTAATCGAGTATTGAGTTTATTAGCTAAGTACTTTGGAAGGAATATTTCATTATCAAAGCTGTGTGTTAAATGAATTGTGAAGTAAGACCATTGCTATGAAATGCAAAGTGCCATTTTTTGGATATTGGGCAACACGTGTCTGAAGTAAGAAATTAGTAGTGGTATTTGCTTCAACTTTTAGAAATGAATCACTTTGTATTGAACAGGGGATTTAAACTTAGTCAAAAGTACAAAAAAAGAAGAAGATAGATATGTATTGGATGATAAATTGTAAACAGCAAGTAAGTCTGTTCAAGAAATAAAAAATAAAAACAAATTTTTCCATGAAAGAAATTAAAAACAAATTAAAAGTATTTCGATTACAATATATGAATGAAAATAAAGAAGTACTGTTCAATTGAATTATATGGAAAAGGCAATGAATATCGGGTGAAGAAAGTTTTATAAAATGCAAACATAATAAATAGAAAGTTTATTTTGATATATTTATTTAATAAATGGTATAAGTGTCTAGAGAATATGTTGCAGGTACATAATCATGAAAAATGGAAAAAGAGGATAGATGAGTTGATTATAAAAAAGATAGAGTTGTAGAAATGAATATAAATAAATTTAATCGGAAGTTATATAAGAATAAAAATATCTATAAAATATGAAATCAGGTATAAAATTGTGTTGTAAGACAGGAGCTTTAGATATTAGGTAAAAATGCAAAATAGAATAAGTATTTTGGAATGGATATTAGTTTTTGTCAGGAACAATTTAAATTCATTGAAGATCAGAATAAATTGTATGAAATGAAAAAATTTAAAGATAAAAAAATTAAAATAGACAAACATTTTATGATTTTTTTATTTAAATTTTTATAATGAAAATGGGAAATATGAGGATTGGTTTATGTAATTGACAAAATGCAAAATAAAGGAAGTGGTAGATTAGTAATATTCATGAATTGTTTATTAAAATTGGAGTAGAGAAGAAAAAGAAATTGTCTACTATTTCTAGCCATATGGCCTAGGCAAAGAATTTCTTAGTACATCTAAGTAGAAATTATATCACTTTATGTAACTGCTTTTAAATGTTTGAAAGTACAATTATCCCAGTGGTAAGGTGACTATTATTCTCTATAAGATGCATACAATCTGAAACAACACATGTGTTATGTAATCACATATATGAGCTATTTATTAGAAAAAGTTTAAGACACTTGTGTGTCTGCATCATGAGTTATGACATGAAGTATAATAGTGTATTTCATATTTTCATCTGTTTTCAATGCTCTTTCTGCCATTATGAAATCCTTACAAAGGACTTAAATATTCTTAAGACTCATGACTTTACTGCCATATGCTATGAATTATTTCAAATGTTTCAGTAGCAGTTTTGCTCAATTTAAAACAAAATTTTATAAAAACACATTGATACATCATGAATTAAAGTGTTAAATAAATTATCACATTACATGTGTAACTTACCATCTAGACATGCTATAGGTAGGGTTGCAAGTAACTTGGGAAGAGAACCAATTATCAGTCACTTTTCACTGTGACAGACTGTATTATAAATTAGAGTGGTAGATAATAATAAAAAAAAACTATTACAAATCATAATTATTACTTTGAGTGGTTGAAACACATTGCTCTTTTAAGTTATTTTAAAGCTATTCTCCAATTAAAAAAATAAATTACAAATTGAAAATTTCAAATAATTTTAAACTTAATCTAAAGATTCAATTAACCTTAGTTTCAAAAACACTTAGTAGACATTTGTTATAATAAAATTTGTCTCATTTTAAATTAAAACTGAGTGTGATTTTAATAGCTGTTCTGCTGAATTTTAATATAGTTATTTCTCTGCTTATTCGAAAAAAAATAATATAATTCAATTATTTTTACTGAGTTGTTATAATTAGATAAAAACATGACATGTTTTTGTCAGTTATACATTTCAGTCAATTAAATCTCAGCAATTATTCTTTTTTTTTTTTAATTTATAAAATGACAATTTTAAAATAAATATTCTTTGGTAAGAAGAAATTTGAAGTAATAAAGTTGTTTACAATTGTACTTTCGTTAGCATTTGTATTTAATTCATAATTGTTTTATATATAAAGTATGGATGTATTTGAATTAGTTATCTTGAGAAATTTTCATTTAAATCAAGAGTGGAAAATTTTCTGCAAACAGTTTGAAATGATTAATACATATATACCACGACAAGAATATTTGGTACTTAAAGTTAGTTAATTGAAAAAAACATCGTATTCACAGTTTAAAATAAAGATAACAAAAATACTTGTGAGATTTTTAAACTAATTTTTATATTTCAACTTTAAAATATTTTAACAAGTCTGTTTCTAAAGGTTGCTGGCATTTAATGAATTTTGTATTACAGTAAATTTTTCTTTTCAGAAGTGATATAAATATGTTGTTTGCCCAAGGTACATTGAAGTTATTAGTCAATATAATATTATGACTAAGTGATAACACTTGATCAGCATTAGCTATAGATTATATTTGCTGATACTTACATTTTAGGTTTAGAGCCATGTTTTAAACTTTAATATCTTTCTTACATCAATAAGATATTTTAAAATATATTTTTGGTTTGTAGTTTTAGAGTTTTCATTTAAATTAGTGTTTATAATATCCACATTAAAGAGTTAATATCATATATATATTATTAAGGAAAAAAAAACACAAGTGACTGATTACCCGCTACATGATGTTACAAAGTGTTCAATGTTACAAGGTAAAATAATTATTGACCAGGTTTACAAAGTACAAACGCTCGATAATAAATATATTCATAAAAGGGTTGTATAATTTTGCTTAATGTGTATCTATATATGGATGAGCACAGATCTGCACTGCCCAAAAACAATCCATCAAGGGGGCGCAGCAGCCCATCAGAGCGGAAAAGGTGCTGAAAACTTTGACCTGGGTAATGGCAATAATCGTCAACAGCCCGCACCCATAAACCAGACCCCCAATGACCGCCATCATCAACCCCTGTGGAAGAAATGAGGAGTGCAGACCCATGCCCTCAAATATTACAACAAAACTATTACTGTTACAAAAATGATATTTCTAGCTGGAGTGTCTAGCATCCAGTTTGTCGGATGAATTTGTCTGTGGTTATGATCTTGATAAAAGAATTGTTCGCTTTTATTCCTTAAATTTCTCAATCCTTATTAAAGGTTATTCATTAAGTGACTTTGTTAAAACAGTTGATTTTTCATCTTCCTCATCCATTAAATCCAATATATTATCATAAGCTTCTTGCATAACGTTATTTACCCCATACTTTGATTGTAATGCCTCTTCATACGTAAATTCTTGGTTATTAACATTAAATAATTTGTTTGACTTACTTCTCTCATTAGTTTCAAATTTAGATTTTATAGATTTGTTCTTATTAATCTGATTCGCTTTTAGATAATGTTTTCAATTTTAAACTTTTATTAATCGGTTTCGCTTTTTAGATAATGTTTTCAATTTTAAACTTTTTGAAGCCTTCAACGACATTAGCTTTTTCTTTCCCTTGTGATATTTTGGGTGACATATAGTCCAAATCACCTGAGGTGTTTTCTTTGTTAACTGGATTCCCTTCTTCCATCAGTTGTTTATTTATATTGCTGTTTTCTTGACTCGCATTTCCCCCTCTATTCTGCACTTGATTTGATATGTTCTCTGCCATTTTTGTTTTCACAATGATGTCAGTTAAACAATTGTTGCTGCTACGAAACTAAAAGTTTTCTTCATGAGTTTACCCTCAGTTTAGCTTCAAAATATAACAGTGAAGCTTCGGTATCCTTTTTTAATTCCACCTAATATAGGGGACCTGAAACTAACATTGTATTCCTAGAGCTGTAAATTTCTTTTTTTAAAAAATAATTTTGGACTAACCCCTAACTGGTTATGTGATTTGGAGCTATAGTAAATCATATCATGAAGAATTTCAAAAGCAGATTTTTATTCTGGAAAATAATACATTACTTTTTGTTCATGCTAATATTTAGCTTATATAAGAGAAATGTATGATTTACTTGACAAAATGTCTTTCAGGATGCACAAAATTTTCAGCTTTAAAAAATATTACAAATTTTTTTATGGATGAATGCCATTATTCATTTGTTATCAATCCACACAATGACTTTGCTGATAAATAAGAAATTGTTATACTATAGCTTCTGTTCTTATCAAGGTTTGAAGTCTACAGACCAGTACAAAAACAGAAATCTCATTCTGCAGCATATATTTTATGTGAAAATGCTTTTCTAAAATTAGAATTAAAATAATTTATGATAGAGGCCCAGAAATTATATATTTTGCTGCAATTTTTAAAATTGTTAATGTTTTTAGAACAAATGTATTAATAATGTAGAATTTGAAGAAGCTTTTGTTAGAAAATAAATAATTGGTTCAAATCTTTTTTTTTCCTTTGCCTAGCTATTGTCAGCCCTTTTTCATAAATTGTATTCTTTATATTTATCAAAATTTGTAACTGTAAGTGAAGCTGTTTTATTTTAAATTTATATGTTTATATAATCACTTAATAATGGAATTAAAAAACGATAGAATAATATGAATACAATACATATATATTTATATTCAAAATTTAAAAATAATACAGTTCAGATTATAATACATATATTTGTTATTTTAATTCATTAATAACTAAAGAATCTTAATATGTTTTGAAATAATATTTTTATAAACAAATAACAAAGTTCAGTGCAGTTTTTGATCTTGTTTTAAAGTGCATATTATCTTTTTGAAATCAAATTTAAATGATATAAGATAAACTTAAATTTGTAACTACAGTCAATCGACTAAGACATTTTTATTTTTATAAAATCATTTAGATTTTGCAGATGATGTAGTTGTTTTTGCAAACAATGCTTTAGAGCTGCAGGAAATGTTGCAGGCGTTATAAGATGAAAGTAGGACTAAAGATAAATGTTAAAAAGACTAAAGTAATGTTTAATGGATTTTTTCAAAATATGAAAATAAAGATTGATTATGATGAGTTAGAAGAAGTTAACAGTTAGAAATACTCTGGTCAGATTTATTAATACAGATGGAAATATAATGGATGAAATTAATGATAGAATTAAACTTGATTGGAGTGCTTTTGATAGAAATAACTTTATACTAAAAGGAAATATGCCTATCTGTTTTACCAGTTCTTACTTATGGATCTGAAACTTGGACACTTAATAGAAGAGCAATATAGAGATTTCAGATTATTCAAAGAAGTATGGAGAGATGCATGTTGGGAGTAACAAGAAGAGATTGAAAACGCAATATATGGATAAGAGAACAAACATGTTATTGACCTCATTGAAAAAATTAAAAGACTGAAGTGAAGTTGGGCTGGACATATTGCTAGAAGAGATGATAATAGATGGTCAATTGAAATCTTAAACTGGATGCCAAGAGGTTGTAAAAGATCCAGAAAGAGACCACATGTGAGATGGATGGATGAAATAAGAATGTGTTCAGGGGTGATGTGGAAAGAGAAGCTAAAGATCAGAGATGGATTGAACTTGGAGAGATCTTCACCCTGCAGTGGATTGATAATGGTTGATGGTGATAAGAAGAGAAAGCTCTTTTGACCAGCTCCATATTTGTAAATGTCAAAATAAACTCCTGTGTCTTGTCAGAGAGCTTTGCTCTCTCCTGATGTCAGCCAAAATTAATAAATAATTTTTCTATAAATTCAGTTTTTTTAGTAATATTAATTAAAAGTTAAATCATTTTTTTGTTTCTTATTCCTCTTCAAGGTGCTTTACAATTCAATTGTTTTTTTCTTAGGTTTTGAGATGATTTTATCTCTTTCAGCTGTTCAATTACTGGGAGAGGTATAGCTTGTTCTGAAGTAAAAAAGTGTTTAAAGTTTCAATTATCCCAGGTTGCGTTTTTACAACATATTCAAAACTAATTTTTTGGATCATAAATTCAATTTTATCTGAAACATTAAAAATCATTATTGAACTATTCTGAAATGCCAAATTTTGAATGAAGCTATTCATAGTAATGTAACTTTGAAGCAAGTTGGAGAGGATGGTCTTTACAAAAAAAACAACAACATGAACTCCATCTATCCAAATAAAAACTTTAAGATGAGAGAACTATGCTATTTTTGTAAAAAGAATCTGGATAAAATGAAAACTCGACATCACTTTGTACAGTGCTTTGAGAATCATTGAGTTTACAGATTCTGATTAGTTAATTTTATAAATTATTTTAATAACTTCACCAAGAATGGCTTGTAATTTAACAAGGGATTACTTAAACACAGTCAATTCAAATTATATTGAGTTACTTTTATAATATGATCATGAAGACATGTAAAAGCCTGAGATATATTTGCTTTCATCAGTGCATAACCAATAACAATTAGGCAATTTAATGTTCTTGTCTTTGAAATAACAATCAGTAATTTTATATATCACATCATTTTTTGTATACTCAGCAAGAGGATGACAAAACAAAAGATTTCATTCTCTTCAATGACTTTCAAATAATTACAATTGCAAATAAAATAGAAAAATATTTATCTGTGTTTTATTTGGTCAGTGTGAATAGCAAAGAATTTATCATTTTTAATTCTACTTATTACTGTCACCTCAATGTCATCAGATATATTCTGAAGTCTTTTGAGATAGTGTTCATTTTCTTCATACTATTCTCCATGTTTACATGGAATGACATGTTTTATGTAAGAAGAAATTACATTTTTAGCTATAGTATAATTTTTTTTACACTTATCAGTATAATATAGTTTTAAGCACATTTTAATTATCTTATTAGTTGACAATGAGAACAGTATTATTTTGATGTTTTGCTAGGTGGTGAATAAAACTGCATTGCAAGAGTTAAGAAGATTGTATAAGGACTAGATAATATTTATTTACCCACTACACATGGAGGCTTAAAGCAGTCCTTATCTTCTATTTACAAAAATCCATATTTTATGTATTAATCATGGTATTTTTTCTTTTTACCCAGTCAAAGAAATAAAGAATGTGCATCATCTCAATATTTTGCACTTATGTTGTTAGATCTGTTATGAGAAATTTTTGGTGATTGGTCATTATCCATATTATATTTAATTTTTTTTTTGTATTACATCTATTTTTTATCATTGACATGTGCTCTGATAATGCAAAAATTGAAAAGTTAGTATAAAATGTAAAGTAATAACAAAGAGGAGACAGAAAAAATCCTGATAAACTCATTGAATACTGCCCACAGGACTGATTGACTTACCTGTTAATATATGTCTGTAGAGACATGTTTGTCATGTATTGTAGAAAGAATTCTCATCATCACTAAAATAATAATGTTTGGGGATAGGATTTTCTTGACGTTAAACAATGAAGGAAGCCCACATTGCTGCTCATCATAATGGTAAAATGAGATATATATATATATATTTTTCTGACATTATTCAATTTTTTTTGGTCTACCCCTAAATATTTTGGTCGGATATGTATATCCCACCGAGGATTCACTGAGATAAACAATTTTTTTTATTGATTTTATGATATAGCCAGTTCATGTATTCATAAATGTGAAAATGTGTTTGATGTAATGTTGAAGTCGATAATTTTTATTTTTGATTTAAAATTCAACATGTATTGCAATTTTTTTTTTAAAAATAAGATTTAAGAAGTTTCTAAGTTTAATTTTATATTTAACTGCGGTGTTTGCTATTGATATTTTCAGTGGAATTGTTAGTTTATTGTGTTTTTTAATTAATTTTAGTCGGCTTTATTTTAACTTAAAAAATGGAATTTTTTCTTCAGCTTGATTCTTTAAAAGCTAAATTAAATTTTCTTTGCAAAATAAGAATATTAAAGTGTCTTTGCTTCAAATGTTTTTTATTGTTTCTTCCTAACAGAAGGAGATCATTAGTGTAATAATATATCTATGTTAAAATGTTGGATTGCTGTTGAACGTTAAGTATTTTTATAATCTGGCTTTTTTATCATTTGTTAAGTTTTTTTTTTAGCCAGCATTATAATTTCTTATACAAAATGATTTCTATTAAGTTTTGCAGTTTCATTTACTCTAAGCATTAATTAACTTTCAACTAATCTTTTTCCCCTACATTTTCGTTTAAATTGAGCTAGGATTTCTTAGAATACTACTTTATTAAAAATTTTCTGAATAAAGTTTATGCAATTGTAATATCTATACATATTTGATTCTTCATATATACATAAGTATTGAGCATAAGACTAGTGAAAAGATTTAAGTGTTTCAACTTCTAGACAATCTGAAAAATAGGGTTCTTCCATGAATTATATATGGTATGAAGAATTAATCAGATATCTTTTTCATCGACTATTAGCTGATGAGATTATAGAGTGGAATTTAAGAGCGATGAGAATTAATTTATTTCCTTATATATATATATGCATATTAAACCACTTAATAATTTTAATATGATTTTTGTGTATTTATTCAGTAGAAACCTTGTTTTTTTGATTAATTGATTCAGAGAAAGCAGCAATGATGAGTGAATTTATCGTAAAGGATGTCCCAATTTTCTATAAGATAATATTAATAATCTTTAATTGAGACCGTAGCAGAGTAAAACTGCCTGATATTATATTTCTACAATGTACATGTTTTTTTAAAACATTAAAAGTAGTATTTACATTTTACAAAATAATTCCAGTTTCAGTTTAAGTGGGATAAAATATATTTATTTTTGAAAAGCCGATTAAAAAGTAATTTATAATCATGTTTGAAACAGGCTTCTATTTTTATATTTAACACTGCTATATAATAAGATAACTTTCTTTGTTCTCATTTTTAGTAAAAAAAAAAATGTTTTGGCAATCATGTGATGTTTGAGCGCCAAAAATGACAAAAACTTAAGAAATCATGTACTGTTTGAGTACTAAAGATCTAGATTTCGGTCTGGGAACTTTTAGTTATTGAGCTCTCACTTTACTATTGCTCTAAACTGACCACAATTTCATTTTTTATGTAAAAGGAAAAACTATTATTATTATTATTATTATTATTATTATTGTTGTTGTTGTTGTTGTTATTATTATTATTATTATTATTATTATTATTATTATTATTATTGTTGTTGTTGTTGTTGTTGTTATTATTATTATTATTATTATTATTTGATAAAGAAAAAATAGCAATTTTCAGAATACAAATATTTTTTTGTATTTAATGCTCATTTCTTTTGCTACTTATTGCCTGTGCTGACATGATTGATTTGTTCCTCAAGTTAAGTTAAAGTTTATATATATATTAATATCATCTAGAAAAATTAATACTAATAAAATTGTTTGCTTACTGGGTGGAAGTGAAAAGAAAATTGGGTGAAAAGAGATAGATTTAATAGGATTTGTAAAGATCGGGAATAATATTGATAACATTTGGAAAGTCTTTCGTTTTGCCATCTTAAATATAAGAAGCAATATATATATATATATTTTGTGTGTGTGGGTGTTATTGCAAGGGGGCTTTAAAATTAAGTTGTATGTAAAATTGATTGTTTTTTTAGTAGGTTTGCTATTAAATAATTTTCTAATTTGAGAAAGAAGATAACATTTTGGAGGCATAAAGTGAGAAAACACATGTTTATCGGTTGCCATTGAAAGAAAAAAAGTTTTCTCTCTTTGTATAAAGGGGTTTGAAGAGTAGTAGAGGAAGCATAAAGTTAAATATAGAGTAGGGGACTTGGAAAATAAGGAATATGGATTGCATTTGTATCCTACAATGTAAATATAATGGTCAGAAAGAAATTATTGCATGCTTTGATAGAGTGTACTGTATATGATGAGGTTTATCATTTGAAATGTTTAAATAAGACTAGGAAGGATGTAACAGGTTTATGGTTGTGTAGACAGTGTGTAAATGTGATAAAAGAGGTGAAAGAATTGTTTCTAAATGCAAATAATGTAAAGAGAAAGTCAGGAGAACTGGAGTAAAATGTAGTTGAGGAAGATAAAATAGAGTATGTTTTTAGTGGAGTGACAAGAGATATAGTGCAAAAGAGATGGTTAGCCAAAGAATAATTAAGATAGAGGAAGAGGTAAATGATGTAGAAGCAAAATTAAAATCATTAGAGATGAAGTGTGAGCAAATAAAGGAATTATTGAATGGAAAGGATAAGGAAGTCCAGAAGGTGGAAGAGAATGTTATGGATGAAGTAGGAAAAGTAAACTATGAGACAGTATTGATAGGAGATTCACTAATTAGAGAATGTGGAGATGTAATTGCAAGAGAAAAAGAAACAGGTATGTAAGAATATGTTTGCCTGGAGCTAGAATTAGGGATGTTACAGATAAGGTAAAGAAACAAGGTAGTAGAGATGTGTATGTTATGGTAGGGACAAATAATTTGTCAGAGCCATCAGAGAGAGTAATGGATGAGTACATAGAATTGATTAGTAATTTGAGTAAGATTAAAGGAAGAGTAGGAATAGTTGGATTATTACCAAGATTTGACAATAGGTATATGTTAGATAGGGCATGTTCTATAAATGAGAGATTGAAAAAATTATGTGAGAGAAATGATGTTATGTTTGTGGATGTGTGGGATTTTTTTATTAGTAAGAGGGAGTTATATAGTAAAGATGGATTGCACTTAGCAAAACAAGGAAGTGAAGTTTTAGGGAGTTTGATTTATAAAAAATATAGTTCAGGAAACTTATAAAGGGAACTGAGGTTTTAAATTGCAGTGTTATCAGAAAGAAGAAGAATGGACAGGATGTAAGAAATAAACAAAGGGTAGCTGATTTAGATATAAATATTGATGTAGAGAGGGAATAGTTCTGTAAAATTAATGGTAAGAAAGTTACTTATAAATGTAATGGAGAAGAAAGAGTCAAAAGAATTTTTAAAATAGTAGTTAGGAAAGAAGAAATTATTTAAATTGGGTATTTGAATATGCAAGGTGATAGGAGACCAGAGAAGTGACTGGAATTAAAGCAAAGCAGTTAAAAATGAAGAGCTTGAGGTACTAGCAGTAGTGGAAACACATCTAAGAGAAGAAGAACCTATACTGGAAGACTTGGTATGGCAGGGTATAAATAGAAAAGAAAATGGAAAAAGGGGTGATGGTATAAGAGTTATGTCAAAAAAATATTTAAATATTGTGAAATGTCAAGAACATATGTAGTTTGAAATAAGATTAGGAAGACAAGAATCGATGGCAGCTATGGTGTATATAGACACTGGAGATAGTCAAACTATAATGGAGAGAAACAGTAGCATATATGAATGCCTAGTTAAGGATATACAGAGTTTCAAAGAAAAGAGGAAGAGAATAATGGTTATAGGGGATATGAATGGGCATATTGAAGAAATTGATGATGTAGGTAATAAGAATTGACAGCTTTTGAAGAATTTTTGTCAGAGAGTGAATTTGAGCATTGGAAATTTATCAAATATTTATGAGGGACAATACACATGGTCTAGAAATAATATATTTCACACAATAGATTATGTATTAGTAGAGAAAGAGGGAATGAATAAAGTACAGAAAATTAAAGTTTTGATAATGAAGAGAGAGTATGTAATAGTGATCATAATTTCGTTATAATAGAAATGGTTAGTAATGTGATGAAAAATAATAATAAAAGTAGAAAGGATAGTGAAAAATGTGGATGGAGAGTGAATGATAAGAATAAGTTAGAAGAATATAAAATAAAAGTTGAAGAAATCATGGAAGAGTTGTTTGGGGATGAATATAAGGACTGGTGTGGTGAAGTAGAAAAAGTGGCAAATAGGGTTTTAGGTGAGAATATTCAGAAGAATAAAAATAATAGATATGGGGAGGGGGGAGAGAGAATTAGTAAAAGTGTAAACAAAAAAAGGAAAAAAGCATCCAGAGAATATAAGGAACAAAGAAAGTGAAGAAGATGTTAATGTTAAATGGGGAAAATATTTTAAAACAAGAAGTTGGTTAAAATAGAGAATTATATATAGAGAATGAAATTAAATTGTTTGAGGATATTAATAAAAGTGGAAGAGATGGAAGTAAAAAATTTTGGACATACATTAAAAGAAGGAATATATATATATAGAGAAATAGTATTACTAGATGATAAGGAAATAGAGTGTAACTCTAGAGAAGAATTAGAGACAATATTAAATAAGTATGTAATGGATATAGAAAAGGTGTTAGATGTGAAGGACAGAATGATAACAAACATAAAAGCATATAGTAATGGAAATATTAGGTTTACAGAAAATGAATTGGATGAGGCAAGGCAGAAATTGAAATGTGGAAAAGCAAGTGGTTTAGATGGATGGGCAGCAGAGATAGTAATTAATTTAAGAAATAGGGCAAAATTAACCCTATTATCATGTTTTAATAAGATGGCACAGAAGGGAGATTTTCTGGATAGTTAGAAGTATTACAAGAGTAAGTTTTCTGTTTAAAGGAAAGAGTAAGGATCATAGAATGTGGCACATATGGTAACTAGAAGGATCGCAAAATGGATTGAAGAAAATAATATAATGGGTGAAATGTAAGGAGGTTTTCGATTGGATAGGCATATAGAAGATAGTTTATTTGTAAATACGTAACTTATAGATATGAGTAGAAATACAGATAGACAGTTATATATGGGTTTTATAGATATAGAGAAGGATATGATAGAGTAAATAGAAATAGATTATGGGTAAGTTTAGTAAATTTGGGAAGGGTGGAGCTTTAATGGATCTTATTAAGAGATTGTATGAAAATAATTACTATACATATCAATTAAGGAATATCGAATTAGTTAAAGTTAAAAATGGGGTGGAACTAAGGCAAGGATGCCCTATGTCATGCATTTTGTTTTTTGTTATATTTGAGAGAAATGGAGAGAGCAATAGAAATACTAGGAAGAGGAGTAGAGATACCATTAATAGATGGCAAAGGGAGCATATACATTATCAGGTCTTTTATTTGCAGATGATGTCTTCTTGTGCACAGAAAGTACAGAGGATGTGGAAGTTATGCTGAAGACATGTACAAGGGTGGGTAAAGATATGGGGAATAAATTTAGTGAGGAAAAATCAAAAGTTATGATGATGAATACTGGGAAATGAGGAGAAAGAATTTTTATTGGGGATATAAAGTTAAATGTGGTGAATAGGTATAACTATTTGGGAATCATCTTAAGTAATCAGAGAAATTGCTTGTTTGAATGGGAGAAAAAAAATTATAAATGAAGGAAAGAAAAGAAAGGGTTTAATAAAGAAATTAACACTGTTTTCATATAATAAATATGATGTAGCTAGAATTGTATGGAAGGGAATGGCAGTAGCAGGGTTAATAAATGGCAGTGATGCATTATGTTTTAGTAATGAGGTATTAGATTACTTAGAAAAAATACATAGAAAAGTAGGAAGACATGTATTAGATGCAGATGTGTTGATGGCAAAGGAGGCAATTCAAAGAGAAATGGGATGGTAAAGTCTTTATATGAGAGCTGTAAAAAGCAAAATGAAAATGTTCAGTATATTTCAATTTATGGATAATAAGAGAATAACTAAAATAGTATTTAATTGGGTTATGAATAAAGGACAGGCAACAAGATGGGTGAGAAAGGTAATACGATATGCAGAAGATGTAGATAAAGAATATATGTCAGTATACTGATAAAAAAAATGGGATGATTGTGCTAGGAGAATTGTAAGGAATGTGATAGAAGAATAGATGCATTAATAAAGAATAGGGAGTTGGAGAGATGGAGAATTAGTATGGAGTGTAAAAAAAATTTAAATATATATATAGAAGCAAACAGAATATTGGATGTGAGATAATTTATGATAATAACAGTGAAAATAGTTTACTGTTTAAGACTCTAACAGAATTTGTAGCAACAAGGGAATACACACATAAATGGCAAAATATAGGTGATTTAATCTACAAGTTGTGTAAGAAAGGCATAGAAAATATTAGATATCTGTTAATTGAATGTAAATGCCTGTAAGCAGAAAGGGTACAAATAATGAAGTTTTGGAAGAATAAATGTAAACAAAGTGATTATACAGAAAGTTGGTTCTTGGATTTTATGTTGGGTTTGGAAAAAGAAAAAGGGGATTTAGATATAAAGGCCATGGAATTGACGATATTGTGGAAATGGGATGGAGCAGGATAGAGAAGAATTATGGGGAAAACTTAGGGTGGGGAATGGAATGGAAAGGGAAGGTGAGGTGGCTAGCAGATTTCTCTGGGCATAGGGTTGAGAGATTTCTGACTACGAAAAAGGAGAAGCCACGGTGTATTGCATCGTGGCTGATATTATATGAAAGTATAATAAAATTAAAGTTTTTAAAATAACTACCATATTTAAAGTGTTTTTAAAAATAAAAATATAGGAATGTATCATGTTACTTGTTAACTAGCAGAAAATAAAATAATCTGTTAATTTATAACAATCAGCAGTCAGGTATTAAAGATAGATCTTTTTTTTAAAACTTTAGAGTCGAGAAAGTATTCAGAAAAATATGAACACAATATCATATTAGAACTATAAATAATATTGGAAGAGATTAAGACATTTTAGGCAAAATAGGATGACCATAATAACTATATATAATCTAGAAGAGACAAACAAAAATCAGTTTAGAGATAATAGATCATATTATTTATTTATGAATTATCAGTAAGTTTTAAAAAGGTCAAGCTGTATTTTGAGCAAACTAAGTTGGCTTTGATATCTATATATGAATTAGAAATGAGTTAAAGAAATAAAATTTAGAGAAAATAAATTAATTATAATATTTGTACATAAAGTAGAAATAGAAAAATAAAAGTACTGCCTAAGAAAAATAAGTAAAAATCAAATTGCATTTAGATGAAGGTTAATTACAAGCTTAGTCAAAGATTTGTGCTTTGAAAGAGTCAAAAACAATAGAGAATTTAGCTTTTGGCATTTTAGAGATCAGATTTTGTGACATTGTTTTCCATTGATTCCTTTACCCAAAAGCTGTACTTGAGAGATTTGTAATAAATTAATAGGCTTTATAAAAGAGATAATATTGAAATTAAGAATTATATAAGTTAGATAATTAAAAGTTATTGTTATAAGACTCATTTTAAATTGAGATTGAAGAGTGATGATGATAATTTGGGTAATGTAAAATATAATTAATCAAAGATTCAAAATTGTATATTTCTTAATAAATCTTTTTTAATTGGTTTTATATTTTTATTGTGAACAAAATATTTTTGTAAATAGTAATGATGATATGTACATGTCAGTATTTAGCTTTTTAACTAAAGTAAATCTTGATTGTCTCTCAGGCAAAATATTTTTAATTTGATATATTATTAAATTAAAAGACAGATACATTAGCTACACTGACATTTTATTTGTAAGAATTACATATGTATTAGTTGTCTTTATATGCTTTCCATATTGTCTGTTTATAAATATTTGTATTTTCATGTATTTGAGAAAGTCAAAAAGGCTCATTATAAATATGGAAAGATATATGCTATTATATATATTGTATCACCTGTTTTAATAACTAAAAGATAGCAACAAATTTTTTTTCCTCACCATATTTTTGCTACTTAGTTTAAAATTTAACAGCTATTAGTTGCCACTGTCCTATCCAAGTTTTCCAGATTATTTTCTAGCTTATGATTTCATCAGTGAGTTGCTTTTGGATCTGAGAGCAATATATATGAATCTTTTAGATAATAATGCATTTTTCTTCTAGCAGCTATTTTTTATTTTGTTGTTTTATTATCAAACTATTAAGACCAAAAATGCAAAACAAGTTAGTGTTTTCAATCCAAACCAACTGGCTTATATAGTTATATATTTTTGAAACAAGTTCAGTATTTATATATTATGATGGTTTAATTTTTTTAAATAACTATAGTCACTTTTATCCCTTGGCCAGGATTAGTATAAAACCAATACAACATCAGATGACTCCTGCTTACATTGTGCTGTTCACCAGCAAATTTTTTTTTTCTCACTACATTTTTTTCAGCTAGTGTAAGCTTTAGTAATCAAAAGATACCAGATGGTATTGCTTATCAAATCCTTATTCAGTGCTATTCTAGCCAGTATTTCCAGATTAGATTCTAGAAATTTGATTAGCATTACCATTTGGCATCTATTGATTATTTAAATTTTATGTTAGGCAGCAGAAATGTAGTGTGAGAAAAAATTTGCTGCTGAATAACATGATGTAAGCAGAAAACAGGTGACATCTTGTTGGCTTTTTAACAGCTAAAAAAATTATATTGTTAATCAATTATTATTTATAATTCAAGATAAATTGAAAACTATATTTTGATACAATAATTACTTTTTTCTTTTTTGGTAATTTAATTATAATTATTATTTTTTAAATATATATTATATATTTTTTATTGCTTTTATTTATTTCTATATTTATATTAGCAGGATTGTTTTAATCAGAAAATCATAAATACCTTTTGCACTTGTTGAAATATTATTATTATTATTATTATTATTATTACACAAAAGTGTTATCCATAAATTGAAAAGCATTAAATTGATATTTATTTTCAATGTATAAAAAAAAAACAACCCATGATCTACAAGTAAGTCTATTACAGTTTTAATTTATCTACCATTTTTCAGTCTTTTTGTATTAGTTGATGAAATTCTGCTTTTATATTTCCATATTGCTTATGAAGTATTACAATCAATTTATGACTTTTGGAAAATACTATATATTTTTTGAAAGCAAGTTATTAATAATAAAATCATTATCAGAGAAACATGATTATCCTTTTTTAGTGAACCCAGAGATGGGCGTACTAGTATCTATAGTTTATTTTTTATAATTTTTTAAATCCAAAATTTGAGTATTTAATAAATGTTAAAATATAGCATGAATAACAGTTGTTTTAAAAATGTCACAAATTTCCTACAAATATATTTAAAATAGCACCAATTTTTTGACGCACTTATCAAAGTTTTGAAGCATACAAGTCTTGATTAGTCTAACTATCTCTACCTAACTCTATCTACGAGCATTTATGTAATATACACATTTTTAATATTTTGATTATGCCAGTGTTTGCTGACATCTAAGTTTCTTTATATGATTTTCTTATTTAAAGTCTCACTCAAAAACTCAATAGCAGCAGATCATTTGATTTTACAAAGCCAATACCATTATTTTCAATAACTTTAAGCCAAAGTTTATTTTTACTATAACTATGTATTTATTAAGAAAATATTTGTAATAATATTGATATAAAACATCCCATAAGGAATAAAAACTTTTTTTTTTTTTTAATTTTCTGAATTTAATGTCGGAACATACGAATTAGTAAAATGATCACAAACATCATTTTACAAATCTATTTTTAATATCAGTCTTTCATTAGTACACTTAGTGGTTCTAAGAAAACAGATTCCAAGTTAAATCTCAAATCAAATTTAATACATAGTAGTCTTATTTCACTTAACAGTTTTACTTTTCCAAAAATTTTTTTAGTCTTCTACTTATTCACTTAAACTTTTTTTTTCTGGAAGACAAATTTCTTTAGTTATTAGTTTCTTCCCCATTCAGGTCTTGAAATGCTCTCATTAAGCAAAGTTCACATTTTCTGGGTGCATATATTTAGAAGAAAAATAAAAATATTTAACTTTATTGCAATTATTAACCCCTGTTTTAACATCTTTAACATTACAATTAATAGTATTGCTTTAACATATGATCCTCAAGCACATTATTTTAATTAAATATTTTGACACCATTTTAAAAATCACTTTTTTTTAGGTTCATCCATTTTCTTGATAGGTAGGGGATACCTAATAAAATGTCCAAATTATGCAATCATTTTTTAAATTAAAATACTTGAATCCAGTTCCAAAATAACTTGTAAATTAATTCTCTACTTACTGCCAGATCACAACTAAGCCTGTACTCATCATTGTCATATCATTATGATTGTATGTTCCACAAAAAGTAATATTAGAGAAAAAGAAAGGATTGGAGTCATAATTTCTATTATGTAATCAATTATTTAACTAATAGAAATGTAGTGCCACTAATTCATGATTTCATTGTTCATTGTTATAATTAATACAGGGAGTTTCAGTAAATTAAATTATCTAAAGATTGTAAATTAAAATAATATGAGAGAAGGTATAAAAAAATATTTTCAAATAGTATTTAATTTTTGATGTAGCAACATCTTATCTTAGAGGCCACTAGGGATGCTTTTGGTTGCCACTGTTTATTAGTTATTAGCAATAAATCCCTATATCTGGTCATTTCACTATTTTTATCTTGTCATTTAACCATAACTTCCTATATCTAATTCAATATAACCATAGATTATCACCTATTTAGTAATGGATATACTTTTTTGTATTAATGATTAGGTAGACAAATACACATGAGCAGTGTATTTCTTTGGTGTCAATTATCTTCTTTATCATCCTCTATATATGAACATTATTTTAATAATATAAATACATTATATTTAAATGAATTATGCATAGTTATTTATAAGGTGAAGAAAATAGTATTACTGATTTTTTTAAAAATACATATTAGTTGTGGTAGAATATCAGACGCTGAAGGTAAGGTCTTTGGATCGATTTAAATTCTGATATCTTCTGGTACTTGGACTTTTTATGAACTTCTGAGCAATAAAGCCATTCCATTATTTACTTATTTATTATTATTCTTTAATCAATGCCATATTAAAACAATATGTTTATTGTGTCAGAAAATGTGATGTTTTTGAGAAAATATTACTTTTCTTTGATAGAAATATATGTGAATTTTGATTTATTGCATTAATATTTTGTAGTATAATAGTTTTTTTTTTTAGTTGTAATATAATTTAACTAAATACAAATACAAAGTTTGACTTTTTTTGAAAAAATTACTATATATATTGTCAAACTTTTTAGTTTAGTTAAAGTTACTGTTTTTTTTCCGCTTTTATTTTCATCTCCCACTCCGTCGAAATGAGAATTATATCTTCTGATAGTTTTAATTAATTTTTTTCATTTAACCTAATTAATTTCAAGTAATGTAGCAAACAACAAAAATTGAGATTCATCTACTTTTTTTTAAGATTTTAAACAAATTAATCAATGTAATATATTTGTTTATTTTCTTAACATTAATATGAATATCTAATCTTAAAATTCGTGTTATTTTATTTATTATACTTTAAATAATTTTGTCATTGGCAAAATTTTTTTAGGGAGTATAATTTTAATAGGTAATCTATTTTAAAGGACGTATTTAAATATTTAACTGCTCATTTGCATGATTTTTAAAAAAATTCTCAGATCCCTTCGTTTGTAAGATTTGATTCATGAAGGGTTATATACATTTTTCTCATAGAATTTATATTGTAATTTCAGTTGAGGTTTTAAATTTTAGTATGACATTTATATTTAATGTAGCTAGACACAATGTCTGTTTTTTAATCTTTTACTTTTTCATATTTTTTTAATGTATTTTATAAAGCTCCTCATTCTTATTTTTTAAATTATTGGTTTGTCTATTATTTATTTATCAATCATAGTTGTAATAATAGTTTATGAAATCTCACTTTATATATATAAATTCCAGAAGTTTAAAAATAAAATTATTTGTTAGTATTGTCTTAAAATTATCTGTAAATTTAAAAAGTAATGTTTTTATTTACTGCAAAATCTGCTTGATTTAAATTTATTCCTAAACTTCCCATTTTAACCAACATAATATTTCTTATAAAACTGCTGTGAAAAGTTTTGGAAATTTGTGATCATTCTAGCATACACCCTTCTCAATATTTATCTTCTTAGTATTACTATATGATCTAATTATTGCTATTATATATATTTTGATAAAAATATTTTTCAAAATATGACTGTACCCTTGGTCTATATTTTGATAATCTAATGATTTCATCACTGTAGAAATGCTTATAGAATCAAATGCTTTTTCATAATCTATCAATCTAAAGCATAATCTATCAATCTAAAGCATAATGGCAACTCATATTCATTGGTCTTTACTATAACTTCTTTCAATCATCTGGTAGATCTTTCTTATTTATACATTTGATATATATATAACTTTATTAATTATTTTTTATTTCTTCACCTAGTTTTTCGAAATGCCTTTTATAATTCCATCATTTTTTTGAAGTTTTTTTCTTCTTCCTAGATTTCATTGTATGTCTCATTTCATTTAAAATACTAGACAAGTAAAAAGATGTAATAAGTTTTAGAAGATATTTTTGTTTTCTTATTATTTATTACTATGTAATTTTTTTTATAGAATTCTTTTACATATTTCATGATGACAGCTCTCTTTTTAGTAATAGTTTCATCTCATTGTACACATAATGTTTCTTTTAATATGAAAATCTTATTTCATATAGTTGAGATTTTTAGTCTCATGTATAGCTTTTCTTGTTAATTCACAATTATATATTTTTTATATTATTATTCACTTTTTTTTACATAATTTAATAAAACTCTAGACAATTATTTTTTTTAATGGATCATTTTAATATATATATATTTTCATATATTGTCTTGCAGTGAACAATTTACTGGTAATATGTTGCTTTTCAGTACCAATTATCTTTGTTACTGGCTGTAATTAGGTATCAATTATTTTCTTATTGATTCATTCAAATCTGAACTACTTCTAAATCTTGTAATATTTTAAAACAATTTGCAAGTTCCACTTTAAATTTATTGGAATGTTTCAGAATGTTAGAAATGTTAACTGCCAATATCATTTTTTAAAAATAATTTTTGTCTTTAGCTTTGCATTAGCATGTATTTTAATCTTACCCATTGATGATCAGTTCCTGTTTTGAATGTATTAAGAAAATTACAATCTTGAAATACATATTTTCTGTTAATCAAAATATAATCTTATTTACTTACATACTATTCATGATTTTATATTAGCTTTAGTATAATATTCATTTTTTGTTTGTGGTCTAACATAATTTCACCAAACAAAATGAATTCTTTATAAAATTTAAGTAATGTTTAATTATATACAATCTCTATTTTTTTTTCTATTTTCATTTACTAAGTTCATATTGATGATTAACATTCTGATCAGCCATTAGGGGGAGAAGAAATATCATACCCCCTTCCTCTCTAATTACAGTTAATTACATTTTTTTCTTATTTTAAAAAGGTCTACATGTATATTTTCTTTTTCTTTGATTATTAGAGTAACAATTCAAAACAAAACAACACTCTCCATATAGTAGTGCCATCTTGTGCTAACAAGAGCAATCAATGGATGCCAGAAGGCTTGTGCATAAAATCCCTATCTAGTGCCTACTCATCCAATATCCCCAGACTAGTTTCTGGCTTGTGGCCTTCATCAGTGAGGAGCCTTGGATCTGAGAGCACTGCACCTAGATCTTAGGATCTAATGCAACCCTCCAGCACCCACCTTTTAACTCTATTTAACTACAAAACTATGAGAATGAAATTGAAAACACTATTAATATTTTCAATCCAAGCTCAATAGCTTATATAGTCATATGGGTCTGAACTCAATTCAGTACCCATACATTTTGGTGTCTTTGGCTCTTTAACAACCATAGCCACCACTATCCTATTAGGCAGGATTGGTGTTAAACCACTAAACATCACATGATCACTATCTCATACTAGCACAATAATTGTTATTAAACAATTCAAAACAAAACAACACTCTCCATATAGTAGTGCCATCTTGTGCTAACAAGAGCAATCAATGGATGCCAGAAGGCTTGTGCATAAAATCCCTATCTAGTGCCTACTCATCCAATATCCCCAGACTAGTTTCTGGCTTGTGGCCTTCATCAGTGAGGAGCCTTGGATCTGAGAGCACTGCACCTAGATCTTAGGATCTAATGCAACCCTCCAGCACCCACCTTTTAACTCTATTTAACTACAAAACTATGAGAATGAAATTGAAAACACTATTAATATTTTCAATCCAAGCTCAATAGCTTATATAGTCATATGGGTCTGAACTCAATTCAGTACCCATACATTTTGGTGTCTTTGGCTCTTTAACAACCATAGCCACCACTATCCTATTAGGCAGGATTGGTGTTAAACCACTAAACATCACATGATCACTATCTCATACTAGCACAATAATTGTTATTAAACAATTCAAAACAAAACAACACTCTCCATATAGTAGTGCCATCTTGTGCTAACAAGAGCAATCAATGGATGCCAGAAGGCTTGTGCATAAAATCCCTATCTAGTGCCTACTCATCCAATATCCCCAGACTAGTTTCTGGCTTGTGGCCTTCATCAGTGAGGAGCCTTGGATCTGAGAGCACTGCACCTAGATCTTAGGATCTAATGCAACCCTCCAGCACCCACCTTTTAACTCTATTTAACTACAAAACTATGAGAATGAAATTGAAAACACTATTAATATTTTCAATCCAAGCTCAATAGCTTATATAGTCATATGGGTCTGAACTCAATTCAGTACCCATACATTTTGGTGTCTTTGGCTCTTTAACAACCATAGCCACCACTATCCTATTAGGCAGGATTGGTGTTAAACCACTAAACATCACATGATCACTATCTCATACTAGCACAATAATTGTTATTAAACAATTCAAAACAAAACAACACTCTCCATATAGTAGTGCCATCTTGTGCTAACAAGAGCAATCAATGGATGCCAGAAGGCTTGTGCATAAAATCCCTATCTAGTGCCTACTCATCCAATATCCCCAGACTAGTTTCTGGCTTGTGGCCTTCATCAGTGAGGAGCCTTGGATCTGAGAGCACTGCACCTAGATCTTAGGATCTAATGCAACCCTCCAGCACCCACCTTTTAACTCTATTTAACTACAAAACTATGAGAATGAAATTGAAAACACTATTAATATTTTCAATCCAAGCTCAATAGCTTATATAGTCATATGGGTCTGAACTCAATTCAGTACCCATACATTTTGGTGTCTTTGGCTCTTTAACAACCATAGCCACCACTATCCTATTAGACACCAAAATGTATGGGTACTGAATTGAGTTCAGACCCATATGACTATATAAGCTATTGAGCTTGGATTGAAAATATTAATAGTGTTTTCAATTTCATTCTCATAGTTTTGTAGTTAAATAGAGTTAAAAGGTGGGTGCTGGAGGGTTGCATTAGATCCTAAGATCTAGGTGCAGTGCTCTCAGATCCAAGGCTCCTCACTGATGAAGGCCACAAGCCAGAAACTAGTCTGGGGATATTGGATGAGTAGGCACTAGATAGGGATTTTATGCACAAGCCTTCTGGCATCCATTGATTGCTCTTGTTAGCACAAGATGGCACTACTATATGGAGAGTGTTGTTTTGTTTTGAATTGTTTAATAACAATTATTGTGCTAGTATGAGATAGTGATCATGTGATGTTTAGTGGTTTAACACCAATCCTGCCTAATAGGATAGTGGTGGCTATGGTTGTTAAAGAGCCAAAGACACCAAAATGTATGGGTACTGAATTGAGTTCAGACCCATATGACTATATAAGCTATTGAGCTTGGATTGAAAATATTAATAGTGTTTTCAATTTCATTCTCATAGTTTTGTAGTTAAATAGAGTTAAAAGGTGGGTGCTGGAGGGTTGCATTAGATCCTAAGATCTAGGTGCAGTGCTCTCAGATCCAAGGCTCCTCACTGATGAAGGCCACAAGCCAGAAACTAGTCTGGGGATATTGGATGAGTAGGCACTAGATAGGGATTTTATGCACAAGCCTTCTGGCATCCATTGATTGCTCTTGTTAGCACAAGATGGCACTACTATATGGAGAGTGTTGTTTTGTTTTGAATTGTTTAATAACAATTATTGTGCTAGTATGAGATAGTGATCATGTGATGTTTAGTGGTTTAACACCAATCCTGCCTAATAGGATAGTGGTGGCTATGGTTGTTAAAGAGCCAAAGACACCAAAATGTATGGGTACTGAATTGAGTTCAGACCCATATGACTATATAAGCTATTGAGCTTGGATTGAAAATATTAATAGTGTTTTCAATTTCATTCTCATAGTTTTGTAGTTAAATAGAGTTAAAAGGTGGGTGCTGGAGGGTTGCATTAGATCCTAAGATCTAGGTGCAGTGCTCTCAGATCCAAGGCTCCTCACTGATGAAGGCCACAAGCCAGAAACTAGTCTGGGGATATTGGATGAGTAGGCACTAGATAGGGATTTTATGCACAAGCCTTCTGGCATCCATTGATTGCTCTTGTTAGCACAAGATGGCACTACTATATGGAGAGTGTTGTTTTGTTTTGAATTGTTTAATAACAATTATTGTGCTAGTATGAGATAGTGATCATGTGATGTTTAGTGGTTTAACACCAATCCTGCCTAATAGGATAGTGGTGGCTATGGTTGTTAAAGAGCCAAAGACACCAAAATGTATGGGTACTGAATTGAGTTCAGACCCATATGACTATATAAGCTATTGAGCTTGGATTGAAAATATTAATAGTGTTTTCAATTTCATTCTCATAGTTTTGTAGTTAAATAGAGTTAAAAGGTGGGTGCTGGAGGGTTGCATTAGATCCTAAGATCTAGGTGCAGTGCTCTCAGATCCAAGGCTCCTCACTGATGAAGGCCACAAGCCAGAAACTAGTCTGGGGATATTGGATGAGTAGGCACTAGATAGGGATTTTATGCACAAGCCTTCTGGCATCCATTGATTGCTCTTGTTAGCACAAGATGGCACTACTATATGGAGAGTGTTGTTTTGTTTTGAATTGTTTAATAACAATTATTGTGCTAGTATGAGATAGTGATCATGTGATGTTTAGTGGTTTAACACCAATCCTGCCTAATAGGATAGTGGTGGCTATGGTTGTTAAAGAGCCAAAGACACCAAAATGTATGGGTACTGAATTGAGTTCAGACCCATATGACTATATAAGCTATTGAGCTTGGATTGAAAATATTAATAGTGTTTTCAATTTCATTCTCATAGTTTTGTAGTTAAATAGAGTTAAAAGGTGGGTGCTGGAGGGTTGCATTAGATCCTAAGATCTAGGTGCAGTGCTCTCAGATCCAAGGCTCCTCACTGATGAAGGCCACAAGCCAGAAACTAGTCTGGGGATATTGGATGAGTAGGCACTAGATAGGGATTTTATGCACAAGCCTTCTGGCATCCATTGATTGCTCTTGTTAGCACAAGATGGCACTACTATATGGAGAGTGTTGTTTTGTTTTGAATTGTTTAATAACAATTATTGTGCTAGTATGAGATAGTGATCATGTGATGTTTAGTGGTTTAACACCAATCCTGCCTAATAGGATAGTGGTGGCTATGGTTGTTAAAGAGCCAAAGACACCAAAATGTATGGGTACTGAATTGAGTTCAGACCCATATGACTATATAAGCTATTGAGCTTGGATTGAAAATATTAATAGTGTTTTCAATTTCATTCTCATAGTTTTGTAGTTAAATAGAGTTAAAAGGTGGGTGCTGGAGGGTTGCATTAGATCCTAAGATCTAGGTGCAGTGCTCTCAGATCCAAGGCTCCTCACTGATGAAGGCCACAAGCCAGAAACTAGTCTGGGGATATTGGATGAGTAGGCACTAGATAGGGATTTTATGCACAAGCCTTCTGGCATCCATTGATTGCTCTTGTTAGCACAAGATGGCACTACTATATGGAGAGTGTTGTTTTGTTTTGAATTGTTTAATAACAATTATTGTGCTAGTATGAGATAGTGATCATGTGATGTTTAGTGGTTTAAATTATTAGAGTAGTTATAATACCAATAATAAATCTTGTCTATTATTAAAAAAAATTACATTTTTTAATATATTATATATTTTTCTCTCAGCAATCTTTTTTCATGGTAGAATGTCAAAAATATGTACCAAAAATGATACATTACCTTCATGATCAAGAGAAAGAATCAAAATCGTGATAATCTTAGTCAGTTTTATTTTCAATCTATGATTCTTAATAAAAACTTTCAAAATAAATTCTTTTATTTATCACTGTTAATAAGCATTTATTTTTATGCGCTATGTCTTATAAATTGTAATACATTAAAGATCAGCCTTTCCAAGCTATTGTGCATGCACTTTTTACGGGTGTTAATAATAAATGAATACTTTAATTCCCAACACAAGATATAGTATTTATGAAAGAATAAAATGAATCACTTATTCTTTCCAACCCAAATGCTTATATATGGGCAAATCTTAAGTACTGGAAATGAAAGCATGAGGATAGACCACTCACTTTAAATTACTGTTATTATTAACGCTCATAAAAAATGCATGCACAATAGCTTGGAAAGGCTGATTTTTAATTTATCACTGTTAAGTTACTCTGGCCATGTTTCTTGGGTTTACTAGCAATGATAATTTATATCACATGTAAAACTTACATTATGCTGGTAATGGGCTTGCTAACTGTGTTTATTTTTTTTTAATAAGGCAATTAAGTTATACTTGCCATATTTAATGGACTTACTAGCTGAGATCATTTTATATCTATTCAGTCACAATTTACTGAAAGTATGCATGCTAGTTCCAAAACAGTGATGGTTGGGATAATTAGTTGTAAGTCATCGATATACTAGGAAGCATGAATAAAAGGGAGAGTGCTCTCACTTTACACACTATAATGCACTTAATAACCCAGAAGAAATTGAGGAAAACCAGGCTTGTTACATCACATTGGAGCCTTGCTCATTTGATTCTCAAGAATTTTATGGCTCATGATTTCTGGCACATTGTATTTGCTATCAGCACCCTGCTTCTTTGAGACTTTATGGGCTACCCTAGAAATGAATTTAAACCTATTACTGAGGGTACAGGCAACATGTGGACACTAAACTTTCCCATATAGTATGACCATGCTGCTTTAATAACACTAACAATCATCTCACATTCATCATCTCCAAAGCACAGCTCATATCTCAGCCACTAACAACAAAATAAAAAAATATTTTTTTTTAAATAAATTTGTTTAATTTGTGAATTGAGATACTCTTTTTTATTATTATTATTATTATTATTATTATTATTATTATTATTATTATTATTATTATTATTATTATTATTATTATTATTATTATTATTATTATTATTATTATTATGATGATGATGATGATGATGATGATGTTTCAAAGGATAAACTTTATTAGTATTCCAAAAGGTTATACAAGTTACATTTGACACATAGTTCTTACATATAAATTAGTTTCACAAAACTGCATATGTACAATGATTTGATCAGTAACTGTATGCGTTATCAAACTAGAAGTCTCTAAGAAAAAAAAAGTTCAACAAAATCAATGATGATCACTCAATCATATGATAATATTCAATTAGATATACTTCAATTAAATTAAAGCAGGAATGCATCTAGTTTGTGTCAGTTGGCTTTAAAACTGGCACAAGGATCCATGTTAGATATAGTTTTTTTTTTTTTTTGTTAGTGCTTTTATATAAGTTCTTGTATATTCCAGGTGTCAATGTACTATCTGTAATCTTCATGTCTCTTTCACGTATCGTTTGCAGCTTATTTCTGAATGTGTTTGGATGTCTTCTGGGATTATAATTGTATATGAAATTACACCTTGTACACCATAAAGCATAGAGTAAAAATGTGCAGATTCTTATTTCAGCAAAGATACCCCTTTTAAAAGAGTCAAAAAGGGTTTTCATATTGATTTTTTTATCCTTGAGTGAATTGCTAATAATTTCATGAATGTTTTCTAGACTTGAGCATGAGAAAAAAAGATGGTTTTGTGTCTCCGAGTCCCTATGGCAAAGATTACATATATCATCTATATCTTTATAGTTTCTTTGATATTTCAAAAAGTGTTGTGTAGGTAGCGAGTCTAGATTTATCTTTAGGAGAAAGTCAAAATACATTGGTTCAAGTGATCATAGTTTGAATTTGCGACATAATTGTTTATTATTAATATGAAGTGGAGTTAGTACATCATCTTGATTTGGATGTAGAAGTTAATAAACTTCCCAATATTTATATTTGGCTTGTAGTGGTTTAAAGTTAAGAGTGTGAATTGTTAATAATGGTGTAAGTAGTGTGTTCAGATATCCTTGGAGAGAAGGTGGTCTATCTGTAGGGGTAATCTTGGCAGCAATTTCTAAATATGGGAATTTTTGTGCACATGTAGATATTATGTTCAATGTTTTTTGTATCCTGAAGACATGTATTGAGTGAAGGCCAAGGCCATTTTTTTATTATTATTATTATTATTATTATTATTATTATTATTATTATTATTATTATTATTATTATTATTATTATTATTATTATTATTATTATTATTATTATTATTATTATATGTATTAAAGGTCATTATTAAACCTACATATATCCATGATTCTTTTTCATTGTGCAAATCTGCGGTCTTCAGGATACAGACCATCCTTTTCTTAGGGCTGTGTTAAAAAAACCTCCAACAAAGTCCATTTTATCATTATCCACAGACTTAAATTTATCAGGACTCTGATCTATTCGCTCCTTTGGATGGTAGAATAATTCTTTGACTGTTCTTTCACTACTATATATTGCCTTTACTTTCAACCTTGCTCTCACATGTGCTAGATTTAAGAAATCACTATATGTCAATTTTTCATAACCTTCATGGAGTTTTTTTCTTTCTGGATTTATGAAATTCTTTTTATTAGTTATATAGCCTTTACTATCCATTTTTTTTGCCTTGGTTTCTAATATTTACTTCACTTTCTAGAATAGTTTTATCTTTAAACATTTCATCAACCATATCTTTCAGCTACTGATCATACACCTTATTATCTAAGCTAATTATTTATTGTTCCTTTAAACATTTAATCAGTCATCCCCCCCTCCCCTGCTGATCAAATACTTTATTATCTAAAGCTAACTATTTCTTGTTCAAATAGTATATCCCCTATTACTTTACTTTCTAAGTTTCTTGTTTTTTCTTTTGTATGAGATTTTGTATTACTAATATCTACCTCTATTAATTTGATCTTTGATGTGCTTAAATTTTCTTCTACCTCAATTTTTTTCTTCAACTCTAATACATTCATTTATATTTTATGTCATCCTCAAGTTCATCTTTTACCTTCCAATTTTTTACTTTACCATCTGTCCTTTTGATTATCTCATTGAGCCTCTTTAACATTCTCCCTTCAGAGGCCTTTTGGTTCATTTTCATTTCAGTCTTTAATTCCGTCATTGCGATCTTGAATTTTTTGATTAATATTTTAAACATTTCCAGTGATACTGGTGCATTACCCTCTTTTGTTTTCTCTATCATTGTTTTCTGACATCCTGACTCTAATTGTTTTGCTTCTTAATCTCATATACACATATACTATTTTTATTTTCAGTAATAACTCATATATTATATTGATTTTATTTTCTACTAAAAGTCAAAACAATTTTTTTTAAAAATTAATTCTCTAGCTCTTTTTAAAACTGTTTAATATTTCAATTAATATTACGCTTGCCAATCTTCCTTCCCCCTACTATCATGTTTGCTCTTCGATTCTTAATTTCACCACTTATCATATTTCAATTAATATTACGCTCGCCAATCCTTCTCCCCCTCTTATAATGTTTGTTCTTTGATTCTTAATTTCACCACTTACTTGCCTACTTCAATCCCCTGCTAAAACATATTAACTGAATAAACACTTTTAAAATTGACAAACAAACAAAAAAACATTCGCGTCTTTTTTTTTCAAAAAACAATTACAACTTATCTCGGGTTATGAATATTATTTTTGTAGCCTCACTTTGGGCCATTGTACCAAATCAAACATGTTAGAATATCATTATACCGGATCGTAGCTTTTTTATCTGTTACTTTTTTATTATATACACCCCATTTACTAAAGGAGTGTTGAATCATTTATACCAGGCATGTCAAACTCATTCAAACAATGGGCCACTTTATGCTACTGGTAAGATTCTCGCGGGCCACATCACACAAATTTTCTTAAAATTGTATTTTGAAAGTGAAAATGCAGGAATATAGATAGGGTAATTAAAGCATATTATGTAGTTTAGTGAATTCACTTCAATAATATACAATTGATATAGTATTGCTTTTATTTAAACATTTATTTTATCTGATTACATATTTATAAAACTACAATTTATTGTTTTTACTGGAAACTTGCCAGCGTTTTCCTCTTACTAGTTTTTCAATATCTGGATTCAAAGACTGAGAACAAGCAATTTTCATTATGGCAGATAGATGTTTATCAGTTAATCTTGATCTGTAAGCTGTTTTATTTAATTTCATGCATGAAAATAATTTCTCACATAAGTATGTACTTCCAAAAAAGCTTAAAATTTGTGCAGCAAATTTTTTAATTTCCGGGTATCTTTCACCTAAATAGGAATAAATTTTCGGAGTTCCTACTTCGATATTTGGTTTTTAAAATCGAATCATTCTGGAAATCAATTAATTCCAGTTGTATCAAGTCGGAGCTTTTTCGACTTCAAAGGCAAATGGTCCCGTGAAAAGAGAAAAATTTCTTCGAACTCCTTGAAATCATCAAAACGTTTATCGAATTCGCTTCTTTATTTTTTCAATTTTTGCAGAGTGATGTGAAAACGAGCAACTTTGATTTTGTGCTTTTAACTGCTCACATGTAGGAAAATACGTCAAAACGTTCTTTTGCAAATGATTTTTAAACAAATTCAGTTTTTGTACAAAGCTTGCAACTGCATCATACATATTCGTTATCAATTGATCTTTGCCTTGCAATGTAATATTAAGATTATTCAGATGGCCTGTAATATCTATTAAAAATGCTAGGTCTTGTACCCACAATGGATCTTTTATAATTGATATATTTTCGTTGTTTTCATCTTTCATTTCAAAAATAATATTATTTCCTCCAAAATCAGATAGAAGCTCTTTAAGACATTGTGGCAGGACAACCAACGAACTTCTGTGTAATAAGGAAGATCTTCGAATTCGGATTCTAAATCTTTAAGGAACGAAGTAAATTGGCGATGGTTAAGTGCTCTTGATCGAATAAAGTTGACTATCTTTGTAACTGTTTTAAGTACTTGATCCATTTTTAATAATTTTAAACAGAGAACTTGTTGGTGAATGAGGCAATGAAAAGCTTTGATTTTCGGTTTATCTGGATATTCGTCTTGTAATTTCCTTGCTAGTCGTGACGCAAAACCTTTAGTTTCACCTGTCATCGATTTAGCACCATCAGTTGTAACAGAAACAAGCTTGTCAACAGGCAAGTTAAGTTTTTCTAAAATGCTCCATACGGCATCAAAAATATCTTCACCAGTTGTTGTTCCGTGAAGAGGGATGAATTCCAACAATTCTTCGGTGATCCTCATGTTATTATCGCAACCACGAAAAAAACAGCAACTTGTGCAACATCTCTTATATCCGTACTTTCATCAATAGCAATTGAAAAGAACTGGATTTTGGTAGATATTTTCTGTAATTGCGAAGTGATGTCATCTGCCATTTCAGTAATTCTATCTGCCACCGTATTTCTTGATAATGAGATGTCTCTAAACGCTTGTACTTTTTCTGGACAGACAAATTCGCAGCTTTTATTATACATTCCTTGATTAAAGAACCATCGGTGAATGCTTTTGAATGTTTTGCTAATAAATAGCTTATTTCATAACTAGCTCTTGTTACTGATTCATTACTTTTTATAAATTTTGTAAGCACTCCTTGCTGGCTACTTAATGAATTCTTCATTGTTTTTAATTTTTCTTCTCTTATTTTAGCTTCAAAACACGAAAATTGTTTTTCGTGATTAGTGCTATAATGTCGCTTAATATTGTATTCTTTAGCAACACTAATAGTTTCTTTGCAAATTAAGCACGTAATCTTATTGTTCACTTCCACACAAAAATAATTCAGTTCCCACCTTTCTTGAAATTTTCTTCCCTCGTCATCAATCTTTCGTTTTTTATTTAGCGTTGGAAGTGGCATTTTCTGTAATAAAAATAGAGCTTTAGATTTAAATTTTTAAAATTTAAAAAATTGCAACTACGTTTATGCAAAATACGCTTCGTAAAAATTTAACGCTACTCTAGTATTTAAATGTAAAGAGAGCGCTGCTATCGATTCTCGCTCCTGGAATTATGCTCGATAAATGGAGGTAGCTATAAAAGGTACGGATTACGTTTTTTCTCTCTCTCTCAGTCCTGACTTCCCAGCACGGAGCAATTAAGATAGAGATGTGACAAAGAAGAAAGCTGTGCATAAGGCCGTAGGTTAGAAATGGTCGAAGCCACTAAAGTTTCCCAAGGCCGAACATACACTGGTAAAATTGTAGAACTTTTAGTGTTTTCCAAACTGAAATGTAATCGTTACTAACTTATATGTAAAATATTATTGTTTCTCATGTTTGATTATAATTAAAATATTATATAACAAAATGCATGCTCGTTATTTCTTATGCTGTCTGACTAGTTTCAGAAAGATATAAACTCTTGGATATAGCAGTTTACTTATATTTTTTGAATGAGTTATAAAAGGAAACAACCCGCAAATTTTTAACACACCAATCCGGATAAAGAAACTAGCGCAACTGCCTTTTGTTACAATTCAAAGAAAAAAACAATATCTGCAGATAGGATTGCTACGTTGGTGGCGCGAATAGCTGACTAATGTATTTATGTTCTCGGAAGCACAGCAGCACATTATTAACGTTGCCAGCTTTGGTATTCACATATCTCAAATGCTTCATCATCATAAAGGCATAAGCTATGCGTGTAACCGAGAATTATAAATTAGCTATGTATGTAGACAACAATTACTGTATATATTTTAGTTCATGTAATTAAATATAAGAGCTTTTTAAAAAAAATTAATTTATTGTTTGCAACATATCGTTCTGTTTTCATTTTATTACATAGCATCTTAGACGAGGGCCATGAAAAATCCTTTCGAGGGCCGCATGCGGCCCTGGGGCCGCCAGTTTGACATGCCTGATTTATACTATATTAACATTTGTGATATGACCAAATCGCTCCCTCCTTTTTAATTAAATAAATATTAAGGAAAAACACAAAATTTTATTTCCTGGCCAATGTAATCTCAAGTCATATTATATATGATATAAAAGAGAAACTATATCTTGTGACAGCTTTGATTTATTTGTTCAGATGCTAGTGTTCTGGTAATGTGATGTACCATGACTTCTCCTTAAACGGAGTCAGAAATCTCTCAGCAACTATGCCCAAAGAAACATGTTAGCCACTTTACATTCCCCTTCCATTCTCCACCCTAAGCTTTCCCATAATCTGCTCCATCTTATTTCTACAACATAATCTTTGTCAACTCTATGGCCTTTATATCTAAATCCCCCTTATCTTTTGGTAAACCCAGCATAAAAACCAATGACCCACTTTTTGTATAATCACTTTGTTCATATTTATTCTCCCATAACTTCATTATTTGTACCCTTTCTGCTTTCAAGTACTTACATTCAATCAACAGATGCCTAATATTTTCTATATCTTTCTTATACAATTTGCAGACTAAATCACCCATATTTTTCCATTTAGATGTATATTCTCTTGTTGCTAAAGATCCTGTTCAAGTCTTAAACTACTTTCCTTACTATTATCATAAATTAACTCACACCCAATGTTCTGTTTACTTCTATATATATTTAAACTCTTTTTACTCTCCATACTAGTTCTCCATCTCTCCAACTCCCTATTCTTTATTAATGCATCTATTCTTTTATCCCATTCCTTACCACTATAACACTCAACAATCCTCCTAACACAATCATCCCACCTTTTATACAAGTATACTGATATAAATTTTTTATCCAAATCTTTTGCATACAATATTACTTTTCTCACCCATTTTGTTATCGGCCCTTTACTCATAATCCAATTAAATACTATTTTGGTTATTCTTTTATTATTCATAAACTGCAATTTACCAAACATTTTCATTTTATTTTTTGCATTTCTCATATAAAAACTTGACCATCCCATTTGTCGTTGAATTGCATACTTTGCTGTCCATATCTCTGCATCTAATGCCTGTCTTCCTACTTCCCTTTGTACTTTCTCTAAGTAATCTAACACCCTTTTACCAACACATAATGCATCATTACCATATGTTATACTACAACTCCCTTCCATACAATTCTAGCTACATCATATTTATTATATGAAAACACTTAATTTCTTTACCAAACCCTTTCTTTTCTGTGCTTCATTTACCACTTTTTTCTCCCATTCAACCAAGCAATTTTCCTGACTACTTAAGATAATTCCCAAATAACTATATCTATCCATCACACTTAACTTTATATCCCCCAATAAAAATTCTACATCTTCTCTTTCCCCAGTATTAATCATCATTATATTTGATTTTTCTTCACTGAATTTAATCCCCATCTCTTTACCCACCCTTGCACATGTCCTCAGCATAACTTCCATATCTTCTCTTCTTTCTGCACACAAAAAAATATCCGTGAAAAAAAGACCCGACAAAATATATACTCCCTTGCCACCCATTAACTGTATCTCTATCCCTCTTCCTAGTCTTTCTATTGCTTTCTCCATTTCACTAAAATACAACAAAAACAAAATAGATGACATAGGACATCCTTGCCTTAATCCCACTCCATTTTTAACTTTAACTGATTCTATATTCCCTAATTGATAAGTATAGTAATTATTTTTATATAATTTCTTAATAATGTTTACTAAAGCTTCATCCATTCCCAAATTTGCTAAACTTACCCACAATCTATTTCTATATGGTTTTCATAGTAATAGAGTCTACTGAACACACGCACCTGAAACGAATAAATAAAAGCTATTACAAGTTATAATTCTTTTTTATATCATATCATATACTATGAATTGGAGTTAGAGTGATCAGGAAACACAATCACATTTTTTTCCTAATATTTATTTATTAAATTGAAAAGGAGGGAGCAATTTGGTCATATCACAAATGTTAATCTGTTTTACTTGTATGTATAAGTGATCCAAAACCCCTTTAGTGACTGGGATATATATGAATATAATAAAAAAATAGATGAAAAATCGACGAGCTGGTACAATAAAATAAGAGTGATTTATATATTTCTCTATTGATTTTTGATTCAATTGAATAGTTCTACAACACTGTTTGAAGTTAACAGATTGTTCCCAAAGTTTATTCATATTATGTAACTGAATGATAGAAAGTGTTATTACAACAGAAAATCAGAGGCATTTGAAATCAAATCTAGTACTAAATAAAAATATACCTCCAAATTTTATTTTGATTTTTATTACTGTAATTGCACTGTTTTTCCTTGGCTTAATAAATGTGAGGTTGAGATGTGATACAAGTTTGATTGTGAAATTTTTAATTTGGATTGATCTTCCTGGCTTCTGGATTTACAGCAAGCTGATACTCCTACTATCCTAAAAAGATGATGTATAGAAAGCAATTATTGTTTTGGATTCAACATATAAAATCTGGTTTAGAAATTAGTAATCAAATGGTCTGGTTATTTTTGTTCAAAAAACTCAAAATATTTTATCAACTGATAATGAAGAAAAGTCTTATGTAATGTTTGGTTTGGATGGCTATCAACTTGAAAATGTTAGCTAATTTAAATATCTCAGTAGCTTTTTAAATAAAAAGGTGAAATTAGATTTTGAGGTGCAGCCCAAATGCTAATATACAACTACTGCTTTAAGAGATAAGTAAAATATTTTATCACAGCAAAATAATTTTACTGCAACTAAATTAGATATTCATTGAGTTGTTATTTTACCTAGTTATTGTATTGAAGTGAGACTTGGATCTCTTTTAAAAGTAGCATAAAGGCATTAGAAAGATATAAGGATGTTATTTTAAAATTCTAAAAATACTATAAGTTCATTGGACTGATAAAATATGTTCTTAAACTTGCTGGTTGTCATACTTGTTGTACATTGAATTGCTGTGTGCAAGTGGCTGAGAAGTTACTCCAGCTATCAAATAAATAAAACAGAATAATACAGAGGTTCATACGACAATTGAAATCTGTGATATTCCCTTTTAGGCCTTCAATGAGGCACTGCACTGGAATTTGACTTCTGTTGGAAGTATGCTTTTGCCTTCTTTTTAGCTCTTGTACTCCCATTAGGCTGCTTTAGTTTTTCTGCTGAGTGTATTCTGTTGTTTTTCTTCTTGGCTCTTGAACTTAAGTCCGACTGAGCAGATTTAGATTGGGGGGGGGGGGATTTATAATTCATGCTGCTATTGTTCTCTAAATTATATATTTAATTAATACATGTTTTAAATTCCAAAGATTATCTTTAATTTAAAAAAATTCAATCATGGATGTAATTAATTTTCTTTATCAGACAAAATTTATAATTTTAATCTCCCCGAGGGAAATTTTAATCCCCCCCCCCCCCCGGAGAATTTTTTAATTTGCCAGATTAAAATTATTTTAACATTTTAAACTTACACATTTTTAAAAAAACCCAAAATGCATATATATATATAGTACTTTTCCCCCTTTACTTTAAAGAACTACATTTTTTCTTTCAAACCATGTAGTCTTTAAGATAGCTAGATGGATTCAGCAATCTTTGAAATTTATATTTTTCTGTTTTTAGATTACTTTCCCCATGTATGATTGCTTCTATTGTATTTTTGCCATCCTTTCCCTATGTATGATGGCTTCTATTGTATTTTTGCCATCTGTGCATTCTATATTTAATCCTTCATTTTCTGTTTCCATCATTTGGTCAGTTTTCTTTCCTTTACTAAACTCTTGGGTATACTATTATTTGTTACTTGCTGCTTTATATGATTTATATGGTGACATTCTATGAGTACAATTTTATTTGAAAATACTTTCATTATCATACCTGGTATCCACTTTTTTTTTAGGGAATCTTTGACCCAAATGTTTTGACCATTGAATTCTTTGCATTCACCTGTCACATGTTTTTTTAGAATGAAATTGTGGTTATAATAGCGATAGTTTGGTTCCAAGTTTTCATACTAATAACTTTTCTATTGGTGAAATCCCTGGTGAGATGATATGGGTGTAGAGTTCTGGTATAACATTGCTGTCTGAAGATTCTGAGTTATTAAGGGCTTGCTTTAGTTGATGTACAACTTTTTTTGCTAGTCCATTTGACTGGATGGTGAGGTGGAGTATAAATGTGTTTGATACCCCACTCATTCATGAAGTCTTTAAATTGTTCTATAGGTAAAGCTAGAACCATTTATCTGTTATTAGGTTTTCTGATATTCCATGGAAAGCAAAATCTCTTTTAAGAGTTGATATTATTTCATTGGATTCTGTATTTTTAACCACTCTGTATTCTATCCAATTAGACTATGATTCAGTCATAATTAAAAACAAATATCCTCTGAAGTCCACGTGGACTCATTGCTATGGTTCAGTTGGGATTGGCCATGAAGTATATGTTCATATTTTCTGTTTTGCAAATGATTGGCATTTTACACGTGCTTTTACAGGGTTTTTAATATCTTTATCTATTGATGGTCACCATATTGACTCATACAAATCCTGGATGTTAATCATAGATCAATTTTAAAACCTCTGGGTGACCTTGAATTGGTATGATCTCTCTATCACCAAACACTATGCACACCTTATTTATTGATATTTCTTCTCATAATTTCCATAATGCCACTGGAAGGTTGCTGGTTTATTTATTTGGTTGTGCATTGCATATCCATTTACAGAATAATTTATATCCACTGTCTACTTTAGTCCATTTTGCTACCTTCATGCTATTTAAAACATTTGATTCCCATTTATCTATATTGTAACGGTCAGGTTTGTACATTTGATCAACAGACTGAGAGTCCAGATGAAAGAGGAGGCGGCTGACCAAGTCAGGATGGTGACACCCTACATTTGATCACACTTCAACTCTCTCACTCGTGCTTCCAAATCCCACACTAGTGAATGACTTGCCTGAGACTACACTCAATACTTCTTTGACCACGTTCCGTTACTAGCGCATCGGTAGAACATGAGACTTATCCCTCTTTAACTAATACTAAATAACTTAACTAGTGATTCATAAAGACTATGAGCAAGAATTAAGACTGAGAGGGGATATATTTTAGAAAATTTAATATATAAATTTTATAATTAATAAAACAAAATTTACATAATCTATCACACGCAGGTGAAGTTATATAGGATTAACTGGTTAAGAATTGAGCTTTATATGAAGGGAAATAAATATACATTTGTGATACAGAGTAGCAACATTAAAATTTAGGTATCTAAATAATTCATACGCAGGTGAATGTTATTTTACATATGATCAATATTTTAGCTTTATATACTATAAAACAAAATGTTCACAGTGGCTAATTAACTTTTACATAGCCATTTTCCCTTTTATTACATAGGGATGAGTAATATGATATACAGTTATGCAGAGATTTATGCCTAGATATATGCCAAGAGAGTGTGATCATACTAAATGGGAGGTATATTCCTTATCAATAAAGTTTTCATCTAATTTTAACCCAAATTCTGTCTCAGATTAAGGCCGAAGTTATTTAATAAGGTGGGCGGAACTGATGGAACAGGGTTACTTTACATTCTACAGTGTATCAAATATATTAATAAAAGGAGTGTGTCTTGAAGACATGCTCATAAAGATTTATTACCAAGTAAATGGTTCTTTGTAACGTGCTGCTTGCTATAATAATAAAGAAGACTTCTTTAGTCTGGAGGATCGGACAGCTATTTCAAGGATGAGACTCTTTTGGTCTCTTTCAAATATCAAATACAAAATGGCTTGGCTGTTTGAACTAACTGGCATGGTTTGACATTAAATCAACCCCAATGCAGATACATACATATGTATAGAATATAGCAAGAAGCTAAGCATTATTTGCTAATGAGCATCGCATTCGCTCTGTGAATCTAATATAGTCATTTTAATTCATTAAATATGCAAAATACGGAGCGTCTAGCAGTGTTACTGCCATTAATCAATTCTGAAATAGCACATAATAATTATACTATAGGGAAATACTTAAAATCTGGCCGAAAAGTTATCTGTATCACTTCAGACATATAATTATAGATGCACAGTATATTTTGAGTTATTAAGAGTCCAAATATTCATTGCATGTATACTGTAGAAAATTGTTCTCGCTTAAAGGCAAATAAACACTATTTATAATTATTTACTAGGCCATATTATGGATAGCAATATTATCATGGGCAAAGAATATTAAGTACAGAAGGGAGTTTGTCTGTTTCTTTAGAACAAATGAGCACAATGAGAGCATGTATATATCTCTCTGAGAATTAATAATTCACCAAACTTCGTTCTGATTACTTTAGCATAAATCAAACATAACTATGATAAAGAATGGCTTAAATAATGTCTAAATAATAAATAAGAATTTAATACACTTATTAAAATAAATATATGCATATGTGTAAGGTTATAATAATGATAATGATCAAGCAAGATTTGATAAAGTGACTACTTTAAAATAAAAATACATAGCAGATTTACATTTACGTAGCAGAGTTATACAGGAAACATAATGAGCAAAAGAATGAATAATATTTTAGCATGCTTTACAGTAATTCTTGAGAGGGATTCTAGCAAAAGTTCAGGTACGAGTAGCTTCTCTGAGCATGATTCATATTCTCCATGGACGGATGCAAACCTGGTTTTTCTTGCTTTCTGACATCATTCAGTAAATGCAGCTTCACCATTTTAATGCGGCTTATTAGATACAATTTGCTTATGGCTGGGGTGGCTTACTGGTTACAGCTTCGTTATAGCTGAGGTGGTTTCTGGATACGGTTCCATTATTATCTATGTGGCTGGTTTATCGTTATAGGGTGACTTACTGGTTCTTGGGTGTAAGACAACGGCTGTTGTTTACCATTTGTAGAAGCTCTAGTGGAAGATAAATGGCAACTCTATCTTCCACTAGCCGACGGTTCTCATCTTAGCAACAATAAAAAACTTTTAATAATATTCTCTCTGTGATATATATTTTTCTGTCTACATATATATATAGTTAGCCTTTTAATAATAAAAACTGCAAGTTTTTATATCTATATTCAGTACACACTCCTATTTCTTTCCTGCGCTTTCTACATCACTTGTTTACTACTTTGAACCTAGTGCTCTCAATTATCTTTTACCACTTCTAAGAAACTACCGGAGTCCCTCCAAATGGTCAAATTAGGATTTACGTTCGACTGATTTTTAAATTGACTTTTAGCTATAAGACTAATTAAAGTAAAATGTTATTTTGGTCAACTGCGAAAACTCGTAAACAACTTTATAGTCTGCAGTTTTAAACAAAATTGTAAACCTAAAATAATTTTAAGAAAATGCTAATCTAGTCAATCTTTGACTAAAACATAATTTTAAGCAAGTTTTAACTTGTAAACAACTTTATTGTCAGCACTTCTAACAAAGAATAAACTGGAAATAATTTAAAGTAATGCCAAGCTGGTCAATCTTTAACAAAATATTACTTTGAGCAAATATTAACTTGTAAACAACTTTTTTCATCTGTACTTTTAACAAAGAATAAACTTGAAATAATTTTAAAAGAATATTTAAGACTACTATTTTAAATAAATGATTTTTTTTACTAAGTTTAAACATAATTCTGTACATAAATTCAAGCTGCACAGTCTGTTAGGTTTACACAGTTTAAATGAAGGGCTGTATGTGCGTATATATTATCCTTACTAGCATCTATATTGCAATGAAATAGGCACTTAAACAGGCACATACTCTATAATTCTTTAAGAGCACCAGTTCAGAGTTCTGAATTAAAGAAATACATGCAATTTGGAGTGAAATAACGTACAAATAAATATACTACTATGACTATAGTAGGTGAAACAGGTGGATCTGTAGATCTGACTGTTTCAATATAATTTATGGAACACTATGTAATGGTCAGAAAATGTGTGATTTGTTAACATAGTGTAGAATTCGACCACCACACAGAACTGCAGCACCATCTAGGTAGCGAAGCCACCCGTAGTACTAAGTTCGAACATAATTTATCGGTTCCACAATACAATCTACGAAACAACGCATCTGATGCAACATTAGTAAACATTTCTTTAGGCACGGTGGTCAGGGATGTTGCAAGAGATTCATAATTTTATTTTCGAGTTAGCCAATAATAACATTAATATTAATTAAACACTTATATTTACAAATCGAGGAAATATTATATAGAATGGGTATCGAATAAATAAAACGTAACTGCAGACGTATAGTTTGAAATTATTTATTGAAACATTTTAATAATAAATCATTTACTAATTATATTTGGTAATATTTAAATTGAGTAATGGAATTTTCCGATACTGTTATTCAAGAAATACATTTATTTATTTAGTAACATTTATACGAAATCATTTTACCAATAATACTTTATATTTAAGACCTCTGTAGCGATATTTCCGATACTGTTATGTTTACAAAGAGAAATACATTTATTTGATGACGTGATCTAGCTACCTAAAATTCTCGAGCAAATATTTCTAAGGCATGCCTTTAGGGATTTATACCTTTGCAATGCAAGAGTCTAAAGTAAGATTTATAAGAGTAGCGGCGGGCATATATTTATTTAATTAAAGATATTTACTAAAAACTAGGGGTGAACATTTATTTGAGAGTGAATTATGTCACTAATGCAGGGACGGAGTTATACATAGAATAATAAAGTTAATAAAAGAAACACGTGGTACGTTTATAAAGGTGATAGGAAATGGCAGTATATTGAAACTGCAAAGCCATGAATGAGTTTATAAATATGGGTTGGCATTTGCCATAGGCCCGAAGATGTAAGGTGTCACATAAGCATAACCAGGTACAAGTGGCTCATGCCACTGTTGCCTGCTGGCTGCATGATGGTCGTCAAGTTCTATGGGAGCATTTATTATGTCCGCTTGTGTAGGACGATGGGTTAATTTCAACCCTATAGAATCCGGAATATTCAAGGCTTGTAATGGGTCATCGCGTCTCTAAAATGTAACACATGTATAATGTACAGACGATTCTGTTAAGACTTAAATATATTTTATAACTTGGCCCTACATTATCAACATTTAATAAGGAACGTTTGCGACTCAAAGAAATGCAAATTTTATGGAATTATTAATTACAAATTTAATAAAATATAAAAACAATACCAAAACTGGGTGATTATTATAACTTAATACCTCAGTCATTTGTTAAGCACTAGACCCCTGTATTACAATAAATGAAGCACTGAATGCGATTCGATTTAGATTAAAATATTAAGTTATTTATGAAAGTAAATATTAATGAAAATTTGACACGCGTCCACTGTTTCAAGCAATCATAGATTTATACTTAGAAAATTATGAGCATGTGATAATTATATAATAAAATGTAGATTTTAGAAATACACACCCAAGAAAGTTAGAGTTAGGCAGGCTAGATTATTAAAGAACTTTACATTAAAAAAATTTAATAATTAATTTTAGTTTTACAAATGAGAATTTACAGTGTATAGTTTATAAGTTAGATAAAGAATAAATAAGCTATAGCGAGATATTAGTAGAGTACTCTAGAGAATTTGGACACAGGTACCTGTTTATGAGAAGTTTTCCGATTCTGTGACCAGTAGCAAATTGTTCATGATTCTAGCATTAGCAGTTTTTTACAGCATTTAGATGATTCGTGTAATTTAACAGCAGCAGCTTTCAAATTATTTTAGGCAGCAGATCTTCGTGGTTGAATTTATGAAGGGCAATGGAGGGTTTGGCATCTGATAGGCCATCTCCGGACGGAGAATAGTCTGGGCGCTTTTTTTACTCGATTATACCGTGGCAGGTAAAATTAATTTGAGATCTTGGAGACTCAACTGATTGAGAGCACAGCTAAAGTTAAAAAGAAAATCTCTAGAAAGTCTAAAATGGCCTCCTTTCTTAGATCTTATCTTTTACATTTTTGTTAGTTTATTTTTGGATTCAAATTACTCTGCCCTGAGGATAATCAATGCATTTTTGTTAAAGCTGCTGTTCTATTGTTTACGTTTAGATTTTACAATTAGATTTTAGGGGATTTTTCTTTTTAATTAATATATTATCTCTCACCGACCAGTTACTTTTAAAATTTCAAAGACAAAAGGGGAACATACGATTATTTTTACTTTTAATTAAATATTACAATCTAACTAACGAATTTTACAATTCAAAATAAATGATTAAAATTATATATTTTTATATAACTAAAAGAAGAAATCTAAATTATATTATTTATCTTTATTTATTGCCTTAAATTTGAGATCGAAATGTGTGCATGTTTATGGTGAATTCTACATATATCTATACATTTTTAATATTGCTACACAGACAATTCAATACCAAAAAGTTTAAATTTGGGTAGGATAGCCCGGTGAGTGAGAGACGATAGAAAAAGGTGAAACTTAAGATTTGAATACGAATCTTACTGTTTCAACTGTTCTGTTATGATTTTTTTTATCATTATCATCTGGATTTTGGGATAGTGCATAATATTTTCTTTTCTGTACTCAAGTGTATAATTATATTTGGATAATATTTCAATCCAATGTAGCATGTATGGACTCGAGTGATCAGTTAATTGTTTTGATCTTGAAAAAATTCCCAGCAATGGTTTATGGTTAGCAATAATTAAAATTTCCATATAGATACTAGTGGAATTTTTTGATCCCCCAAAAATGTTTGTTAATGTGTTTTTATTTAGTTGACTGTAATTTCATCCAGCCATTGACAATGTTCTTGCAACATAAGCTGTGAATCATTCACCTTCATCTGTGGAGTGGCTTATTACTGCTCCCACTTAGTACTTTGATGCATCAGTGGTTTATGCATTGTTATTATAGTTTATTAGTAAATCATCTGATGTCAGCAAACTTTTAGTCCCATTGAATGCATCTTTATGGATTCTGTCCTAGCTCCACTTCAGATATTTCTATAAAACTCATATAGCTTCCTGGCTATGTGGGTTTTTTCTTTAAGAAAGGATTCAAAATATCCAATAAGGCCCAGAAAGGGTTGTAGTTCTTTAATATTCCAAGGAGTTTTTGAATTATTAATGGGTCATATTTTTTCAAGTATTGGTTTTTTAATCACTACTGGCTATTATATGTTCTAAGAATTCAATTTCTGAAATACTCCGGATACATTTTTTCTTCATTTAATCTGGCTCCTAATTTTGTAGGCTTCTCACAAACTTCACGAACTGTACTTTGAAGTTTTCTGAGTTGGCCATTATTAAAATATCATCAAAGTAAGATATCATCCAGCTCTTGGTCTATGTTTGATTGAAAACTATTTAGTATAGTAATAATTCCAAATGACAGTCAGTTGTATTTGTATAAGCCATAAGGTATAGTCCATGTTAAAATTTCTGTTGACTTTTCTGTTACCAGTATTTAGTGGAATGCAGCATTGAGATTTAATTTTGCATAATGAGTAGCTCCCTCAAATGTGGCTAAAACTTCACACACATCTGGCACTGGATAATTACTTTTATTTAGAGCTGGGTTGATTGTTAAACGATAATCACTGCATATGTATACTGCTGTCCATCTTAGTGATTATTATAGATATAGTCCATTCTGAATTTTTCATGGGCGTTAATACCCTTTTATTTGTTAAATCTTCCAATGCACTGACCAGTTTTGCTCATTGTGCATATGGTATCTTCCATGGTTTACAGAGCATAGGTTTTGCATTCTCTTTCAGCTGTATTTCGACTGGTTTTAATCTTATTTCCCTTCTTTCTTTTTTTAAACAATGATGGAAATATATTGCAGATTTCATTCCTGATCATAATATTTTTACAGTAGTTATTTTATTTAAATATCCATGGGTTTAAACCTGTTTCTTCCAATTATAGGGGTCATTTTTTCCCATAATATATAACAGAAGATCAGCAATTTATTTGTTTGTACTGGAATAATTTTCCAACTATTTCAATGAGTTTCTCATTTACATCGTTTGCTATCAGTTTTTTTCTAAATTAATAGTTTTATTGCAAAATTACTTTCCAATCTTTATATGCCATTAATGATATTCTAAAACTGTTGTCAATTTCCATGGCAACAGGTCAGTCAAATATTTTAACTGGCAGCATCATTTGATTGTTATTTACGGTTTTCACATTTTTAATTTTTACTCATTGGTTATTTCTGATAACTGGTTTGTTGCATTAAATTTTTTTTCTTTCTTTTTGGCTGTTTTTACCACTTCCACCAAGTGACCTATTTTCCTGCAATTTTTACATTTTTATTTTTCCATTTACATGTTCTAGGTAAGTGTTCAGACTTTCTGCACTTGTAACAATTGATTTTTTCATTTCTGTTTGCCTCATTTGTTTTACCAATGTTTATTTGATGCTATTCCACTATTGTTGCAATCTAAAACTTTCAATTGCTCCATAGCTGCTTCATGGGTGAGACCCATTTCAATAACTGTTTTGGAACCTTCCATCAGATATGTGCCATAAAAATTGTTGTAGCAGCATTTCTTCTAAATTCCAAAAACACAATCTTTCACTAATTCTTATAATGCACTATCATATTTGTGAGTTTTCTCATCTGTATTATGTGTATGATTATGAAAATGGAGGCATGCAACATGTTTAGTGGATTTGTGATCAAAATATTTTTGTAATATGCTTTGTAATCCTGAATATTGCAATTCTTCAGGTTTTTAGGATAGCATATACAATTTGCTATTTGGATTACATCTAGGCTTACAAAATTAGTGTGGTAATTTTTTTGTCATTCCTATGACCTTTTAAATTTCTGAGATTTTCTTTTGAACTTTCAGTTGGTCACTGCATTTGGGATTTGATTCTTCTGTTGGAAATATCCTGTTGCCATCTTTCTTGGCTCTTGTTAGGTTGCTTTAGCTCTTCTCCTGAACATATTCATTTGACTTTCTTCTTAATTCTTGAACTTAAGTTCAACTGAGTTTATTTAGATTTTGGGGGATTTATAGTGTATGTCACTATTGTTCTCTAAAGTATATATTTAATTACTAAATTTTCTTAATTCCAAAAATTATCTTTACTTAGAAAAAATTCAATTATAGATGTTTTTTTTTTAATCAGATAAAAATTTGTAACTTTAATTTCCTGAGAAATTTTTTAATTTAACAGTTTAAAATAATAAACTTTATTTAGCAATACTATACAATCAACTATTGTAAAAAGTAATTTTTGTTGGACTGGATATGTGAAATAAATGAGCAATACAAGATTTTCTAAAAATATATTTTACTGTGAACTTGAGCATAATTTTCATGGAAGAGACAGACTCCATTTACATTATAAAGATTATCAAAGATATTCTAAAAAAGTGCATTATTGTTTTTATTGGGAAGATAGTGCTGTGGATGATATACAATTGAGAGCTACAATTGAATAGAGTATTAAGGTGTTTCAGAAAAAAAGTTTGCTGCAGAAATTAAAGGACAGCATTTTAAAATATCAAATAAACAATAAGGAATTAGTATGTTCTATATGTGAACCTATTTGTGTTTTATGGATTGATTTATAATCTTTGCAAAATTCATTTTTAATGTAATATATATATTCATCATTTTGGAGTTAGAATGTTCATACCCATTTTATGACTGGCTGCTACCTATGATATATATATAATTACATATTTGCCAATACATTGGTAAAGCAATTTATTTAAGAAAAAAGATGTGGTCATGGTCTTCATTTATCTATTTTATGTCACGAGCAATACCTGTTTAAATTGATTGAAATTAAGAATATTTTTATTGTTGCATTGGTCCTTCATTTTTATTACTAAATTAATAATTTTAAACTTCTCTCTTAATATTATAATAAATAAAATTAAAAGCGAGTGAAGCGCTTGAAAGGGAAGCTATAAAGAGTGCAAAAATATTAAATGCCTCGAAAGCGCCTAGCGTTTAATATTTTTGCACTCTTTATAGCTTCTCTTTCAAGCGCTTCACACGCTTTTAATTTTATTTATTACTAAATTAAACAAATATTTTGATGAAATTGGTTTTAAAATTTGATTTTTTTAAAAGTAAAATTGTAAGACTTCACATAAGAAATGTTATAATGTGCTTTTGTTAGTAGCATTACCTGTATAATTGTACAGGTATCTCATTTTATTAATTGAAAATCCATTTATTAAACAACAACAACAACAAAAAAAACAACAACCCTGCAATGAAGAGCTTGGATTTCAAATATTTCTAACACAACTCATGTAATATATTTCTGAAACATTATCATCACAGTTTTCATTAATCATATTACATTTTTTTCCAATATTCTTAAATTTATATTCATTTCCTCCATGATACAATCATTAAATAATATAAATAATTTGCAATAAATTACATAGTTATATTACTTTAAAAGATTGGACTGGAAATTTATCATTTCATTTCATTTACATTTTCTCAGGATAATGACAAAAACCCTTTCATCAAAAATGGGATATCTAATCAGTGAAATTTATAAACATTTTTATGCATAAGTAAGCACATATTTATTAATTTAGTCAATATTTTGTTTCTGTATCAATTATATAAAACACTGATTATTATATTGTATATATATTTTGTTTTGATTTTAGGGAATTCAAAGTTTATGTCCCACTTTATTATCAGCCACAGTTAAGTTAACTTTAGAGGAAAATATTCCAGATTTAGTAAATCAGATTACAAGGCATCAGATGCAACCACTTCAACCACAGTATTTTAGGTATGTTTTAAAAATCATTCATTTAATTATATATATACCATTATGAATTATTTTATGTTGATCATTGAAAACTTGTTCATTTTGTTCAGTTAAAGATTTTTTAAACACTAATAGTGTAAAGTAAAGTAGCAATTAAATTTATTCATTATATTTTTAAAAGACTTTTTAAAAAATGAGGCTTTCTGTTTGTGTGTGTGTATATATATATATATGTATATTCATAGTATTATTTCCAGGAGCATCCATGTAATAAAAATATAATAGCTAAATAACTTGATATTTCAGTACAATAACAGGTACTTTCCTCAGAGTTTTTTGTAATCGTAAAATAAGATAATTTGAAAAAAAAGAAGCTCTAAGGAAAGTACTTGTTATTGTACTGAAACAGCAGCTATTTACCTATTATATTTTTATTACTTGATTTGAGAAAGAAGAAACTCTGAGAAAAGTACTTGTTATTGTAATGAAACATCAGATATTTACCTATTATACTTTTATTACATGGAAACTCCCGGAAATAATATTATGAATTCATTTATCAATGAAAATATTAGAAATAATATATATATGTATGTAGACAAACATGCATATAATTTTACATATACAAACAAATATTTAAATTATAATAAATTACCTTTTTTGATATATATATATAAAATAATTATTTAATTGTTAGGAAGAAATATATCTAAACATTGTGAAGAAATACTTTTTTGTTGGTTTTAAATTATCATCTATTCATTTGGTATTTTCTCCTCATAAATTATTTAGCCAGCTCCTAGTTGCAGGTTGAAATAAATTTCCAATATTTTATTTTATTAAATTTACCACATCTTATTACATTTTTGCAAATTTCAAATTAAATTTTAAAAGTATAAGATTACAAATGAAAATTGTTATTAAAAAATATTATTTCAGCTTTGCATTATAAAAAAAAGAAAAGAAAACTTAATACATATAATTACATAATCACATCAATGCTTTTTTTTAATTAGATGGTCACTGCTTCTCTAGTAAAAATATTAAATTAAAAAAAAATAGATATCTTTTAACTTTTTAAAACTGAAATGAATTATTGTTCAAATTACTTAAATTAACAAAATTCTGTTTAATATTTAAAATTATATTCATAATTATTAAAAAATGACAAAAGTCTGATACAGTCAATATGAATGTGTTTAGCTAATTCCAAGTTGTGACTATATGTTATTGAAGTCTTTTGACTTTCTTTTCTTCTACTCAAATAAAATTTGAATCCAATAACATGATTCTTCTAAAAAAAATAAATAAGCAAAAATAATTATAAAAGTGTAAACAAACTAAAAAGTATATGTTTCAATTAAACCTAAGCAACTGAAGTACCATCAGTTGCAAAGCAATATTATGTTTAGTGCTTGAAAGAATTTAAAAAAGTTACATTTGTTTTTTTATAAGGTCAAATGAAAAAAAAAATCATTTTTAAAAAAACAAAAATAAAATTAAGTTAGGTTGGATATTTACTCAGAGGCATATTGAAATATAAATTCTGGCTCTCACAACTGACAAACTATTTTTTTTTTTAAAAAAAAACAAACAAAAATATAGAGAAAAAAACAATATTCAAGTTTATAATTAATTTTTTGATATCATCAAATATTCTGTACAAATTAGTAATTTTTTTTATTTTAAATGTAATTTAATATTAAAATATATTTTGTGAATAGTTTTTTTCACTATTTGGTTTGGATTTTTTAAATTTTTAGGTGATTTTCTTTTTTTAAATTATATAACATTACCATATAAATCATTGAAAGAACTTGGAAAAATTCATACGGTTTAATACTTTCAACTTTTTGTTCTAAAGGCTAAAGAAGCATTTTTTGATGATGTCTTTGAATTTAACAGTAGATAAATTTACTCATGGAATTCAATATAGTAGTCAACATTTGACATAGCTGTAAAGTTAAAGCATATTTTACTTTGATTAAAAAAGTACAATTGAGTACAATTTGATTTTTATGATTGTACCGAAAATACTTGCAAGTTATCTTTTAAATTATAATCATGGGAATCTTTATTTTAATTGGGCAATTCACAATTAAATCTGACAATTTGTTTATTTTCCATTCAATAATATTAAGAATAACAAATTTGACATCAATTCTTTTTAAAAATTTAATACTGTATTTTTATATTTGGTTTTCAAATTTTTGTTATTAAAACTATGCACTCATATATAAACTATTAAAGATTCCAAAGGAATTTGCTTTTATGGATTATATCTATTGATGTTTGTGGTATAGGAAATAAAAATTGCAAAATAAAAAAACTTACAAAAGTTTCGAGATATTTATACTAAACTTTGAAAAACACTGCTTCGGAAATATACAGCATCTTGGCACATATGATCTTGATAATTGTTTGTCATAAAAGGATTCAGTGTATTTCATTACACAAATGATCTTATTTACTTAGCTAAATATTTAAATAGTTCTGATTAAGGCTATATATATTTCCTTTTTAAATAATTTCTGTGACAGTGAACACTGATATGTGAGATGACATTTACATAAGTCTTGATATAGTTTAATTCATGTCAGATTGTTCTTATTTAAAATGCTTAATTTGTAATTTTTACTATGGTGAATTTAAGAAGAATTTTTAATATTACATTTCTTATCTAATGACTTATTTATCATTTTCATCAAAATAGCTTATCATATTTCTGAGCTAAATTGTTTATAATATTTTAAATAAAAGATTTTAAATTTAATTTCTATTAAAATTTTTAATTATTATAATAATATATAGATAGAATGAACATTGGTTTTTGTTTTATTTTAAAAAAATCAGTTTAAAAGCATTTTTTATATTTAACTGTTTTAAACATTTATAAGATATTTGATGTCTTTGTTTACAACACAATATTATTTGTTCATAGTTTGGATTTTTTCCTATCTTATCAATGGTATTTTTATATGCATATGTTTAATGCCAGAACTCCTATTAAATTATGAACTTTGAGGTTTCCCAACTTTTGTTCCAACTGATTGTTAACTATTTTTTTTTTTTAAGTTAGGGAAAACTAATTTCTCTTTGTTAATAGAATAACAAATTTGATTTATTATATCGTTTTGGAGAAAGTCTATTTTTTATCACAGTAAGGATCACAAATAAGTTTCAATAGATACAAAATTTCATTTTATAATGAATTAAGTACTTAGTAACTTTTATATATTTAATAACTTTATCTTGGACATTGTTTTTATATATATATAATTTATCCAATATAAATTTTTTTTGTATTTACTTTAGATTTGTTTTTTTTTTTCAATTTTACTAATTATTATTTTGATAGATTATTATTTTTCTTTTCTTTTTGTTAAGTGACAGATATAGCCATTATTTATTTTGGAATTAAATTATTTTAACTATAATACATTTACACACTTTATAATTTATAATTGAAGGAATTTAATTGTGTACTTAGAAGGGTCTTATTTATTATTCTTTATCTATTTTTTTATTTGTTAATTTTATTTCATATGGCTTCTTTTAATATTCCTTGTCCTTTATGCCTTTCTGATATTTTTGGCAGACAAAATTTTTTTAAATGCTTGGGTTTTTGTTGCCTTAGATACCATGTAATATGTTATAATTTATTTAATAAAGATACTTCCATTGATTCTATCAATAATACTTCTGAATTTTTATGTGAGTATTGTAGGTCTTATTATAAGAAAATTTCTGTTATTTTAAATTTTTATTTCTCCCAAACTTTTACGATGAAACTATTTCTTTCTGTTTCACCTATTTCTGATTTAATCTGTGATTGTAGCTCAGTTTCATCCAAATCTGTTGCAAAGTCTCTTCTATTGTTATATCGAATTCCTCTAACTGTATCAATTGTTCTGGTCAATGTCAGAGGAAGTTTCATATCTCTTGTCTTAGATTAAGTAAAGTTGATGCTGATATTTTCCTTTCTATTGGGTCTGGCTTCTATAAATGTATACATTGTAATAATATGTCTAAGGTGTTCTTGGCATATAGTATGTCTGATAATCCTGTTTTAAATAATAAGTTTGAGATAGTTAAATTATCTAATTGTATGGATAACAGAATTGATGTAGCAATTATGTTAGAAATTCTGTTGTAAATGAATTTGATAAAAATAAAGATGTTTTATCCTTAGAGTATTTTTCTAATGTAGATATGTTGACTTATCACTTCATAATGTAAACAATAATGTTGGAAACTTTACTGTAAATGAGTTTGACAACAATAAAACTAATAATGGAAATAATAATGTTGGAAACTAATGTAAATGAATGTGACAAATATAAAACTTTTATTCTTAGATGATCTTTCTAATGTTGATACTGACTTATCCACTAATAATGTTGACTAATTTTTTAATAATGGAAACAATAGTGTTGGAAATTTTGCTGTAAATGAATTTGATAATAATAAAGCTGTTTTATCCTTAGATTATCTTTCTAATATAGATGTTGACTTATCTCCTAATAATAAGAGACAACAATGTTGGAAACTTTGCTGTAAATGAATTTGACTCTGTTGAGAATATAGATAGTTTAATTGATAATGTTATTCATGATTCTAGCAATTTTTCTTTTGAAATGATCTCATCTTTTCCTCTTTCTTTTATATATAATTTAATAATTAAAATGTCACATCATTGTAGGAATTCTTCAGGGATCCAAGGTAAACTCATTAATACTAATGATATTGGCACTCAATGCACATTATCATCTGATTATCCTGATCAAATTTTTAGTTCTTCTATTGTTAGAGATCATTCATTTATTATTGAAGATAGTAATGTTGAATGTTCATCTTCATCCTATTGCCCTGAAGATCTTAGAAAAAATATCAAATTGGATAATCATGTTCCTAAAGATAATTTAGTTAGTGATAAAATTAATTCTCATATTAATAATGTACTTAGGAATTTGTCTAATTCCTAATTTAAAAGTAAATATTTTTATAACTCATCTTGGCTTTGAGGAAAATTCCATTGATGATTGCTTTTCTGATTCTAGATTTTTTTCATAAAAAATTTAAATCACTGAATACTTTTTTTATGAAGAAAAGATATAATGGAGATTTCCCTGTTACTTTATCTCGTTTAAAGTCTATGAAATTTAAAATACTCAATTATCTGGCTGCGGTTCCCAAATTTATTCCAGCTCAATGGAGGTCTTTTTATCATCTTCATCATCATCATTATTAGATCATGAACTTAAAACATTGGCGATTTATCTTGATTTATCTAAAGCATTTGATTCTGTTAATCATAATATTTTGATTAAGCATTGTTACTTGTATGGTTTTCATGGTTCTATTGGTAGTTGGTTGGAGAGTTATTTAAAAGATAGAAAGCAGTTTACTAATATTTATGGTATTGTCAGTGATGTGGTCTTGATTAATTGTGGAGTTCCACAAGGTTCAGTACTTAGTCCTCTATTGTTTTTAATTTATATTAATGATTTATTTTTGCTGAAATTACATTCTAAGATTTTTGTTTTTGCTGATGATACTGCTTTATCCTGTAGTGCTGTTTCTTATAGTCATCTTGAAAAATTAGTGAATGAGGATTTGGACTCAGTTGGTAAATGGCTAGCATATAATTCGTTGTTGGTCAATTTAGATAAAACAAAAGATATTGTTTTTTATTTTTTTTATAAGCATATTTTTCTCTCTCTTAAGATTGAAGTTTGTTGCAAGTATATTTTGCATTTTAATAATATATGTACTTGTAAGAATATTCCTTTGATAGATAATTATTGTTATTTGGGAATATATATTGATTCCAGATTGACCTGGACCAATCATATTACCTATCTTTGTCAACAATTACATAATTTAAATTATATGCTTTATTATTTATTTAAATTTCTTGCTAGGTCAGCTCTCATTTTTATTTATATTGCCTGTTATCAGAGTATTTTATCCTATAATATCATTATTTGGGGTAATACTTCTCCATATATTCTATCTTCTTTGCGTGTTTTACAAAATTATACTTTGTGCATTGTCTTTGATAGATCTTGTCCCTCTTCTATTCAAGATATTTATATTGAGTTTGGTTTATTTTATGTAAATTGTTTATACCAATGTAGAGTTATTTTTGATATTTTTTGTGCTTAAACCTTTTCTGAATTCTAGAGTTTATGTTCTAAATACTCATCTTTGTAATTATTTTCAATTATCTTTACCAAATTTTTTTAAGGAATCTAGTAGAAGATAATATATCTATTCTGATTCAAAGTTATTTAATAAATTTATATATGAGTATTCAATTGATTTGAATAATATTTCTTATATATCTTTCAAAAAGTATTTATGTCAATGGTTGTATAGTATGTATTAATTTTGGCATTTATTTGATTTATTTAATTAATTTATTTTCTAAATGGTTCCTTTTCCTATTTGAGTTTTTGGTTGTATTTTTAGTTTATTTTTATTTAATTTGTTATTTTTACATGTAAATTCCACACACGAGATTTTTCTTGTTTGGAGTTTTTAAATATTTATGTACTTTGTTTTTATTTCATAGAATAAATTGAATTGAATTGATGATGATGATTATTATTATTATTGTTGTTCATCATCACCATCATAAACAAATATTACATAGAATTACAAAAAAAGATTGCATTCTGTTACATAGGCAATCATGTGAGTAAATTTTAAATTCAATTGTATTTTACAGTTTATATATTCTTTGTTTGATGATTGTCTTATGAGTGACCATGTTGCTGCTGCAATATCTGAAGGGCTAATTATGTAATCCCATTCTTTCATTTGTTGAAGTTTTTTTGTAAATGTTGCTGAATGTCTTCTTGTATTGTTACCAAATGTAAATGAGCATCTCATTCACCAGTATGTATATAGTAGAAAAATTATTGCTCATATTGTTGGGGTAGAATTTTTTTTAAAGGTTTGCAATATGTTTATTATTGTTATAATTTTCCTTTGGTAGGTTTCTATTAATAGTTTACATATATTAGATAGACTTGTGCACGAGTAGAATATATGCTGTTGTGTTTCTTCTGCTGTGTGGCATAGATTGCAAAAAGGATCATTGTTTTTATATAGACGTTTGTATCGAAGGAAATATGATATTGGTAATGTATAAAGGTTTATTTTTAATATAAAATCAAAATATTTTGGTTCTAATGACCATTTTTTGAATTTTTCTAGTAATTGATAATTGTTAATTCCAAGCATTGTTGTTTGTGTGTCTTGAGGATTTTCTGGGTATAATAGTTTATAAATTTGCCAGTATGAATATTTGTATATTGATTTGATGTTAATTTGAATAGATATTGTTGTGACAATTTGTATTAGTGAAGGTAAATACTATGAATTTGGAGGTGAAATATCCATTGGTGTGATTGTGAGCAAACTTTTTAGTTTAGGGAATTGTCTTATTGTTGATGCTAATATGTTGATTGATTTCTGTATATGGAATGTGTAGACAGTGTGCAGTCCTAATTCATTGTTTTCTGTTGATTTGCTAAAAAATTTAGCTGATATTGCAACTGCTTTGCATCTCCATAGTAGTTTAGTTCATAGTGATAATACTTTTGATGTGAAATGTTTAAAGAATTTTATTATTGGAGAAAAATATATTATTTTTGTTGTAATTAACATGTTGAATAATTGAACTTTTGAGTATATATGGATAGATATGCTTTTGATAGAGAGTTTGATCTTTTGTTTAAGGATTCAAGTAACTTGTTTTGTATGTTTTGTCTCATACTATTTATTCCCAAGTAGAATGGAAATCCCAGAAAAGGAGTGGGTTGGCCTTGAAAGTAATTTGTATATGTTTTGGTTGTATATATGAACCAAACTACTGTTTTATTAGGATTGAATTTTAGTTTGAATTCAGATGTGTATTGATCTAATATTTTCTGTAGTATTGGAATTTCTTTACATGATTTAAAAAAAGAAGAAGATATCATCCATGTATGCTAAACATGGGTGTTTAGTTGGGTGTGTGGTGATCCTTGAGAAATAGATTGTGTTGGAGTGAATGATGTTGATTTTCTTCCATTGAGTGTGATATGAATTTGTCTATTAAGGAGAAGATTAGCAATTACATAGAATAGTGTAAGTGGTATTGTGGTGTTGGCTAATTTATTAAGAAGTATCTTGATTGACACTGAATCAAATGCTGCTTGGATGTCTAATTGTACTGCTATTGTTGCATATTTTTTTTTACTTTTGTATTGTAGTCATAATTGTTTTTAAGAGTAATGCTGCGTGGAAGTGTTGTTCGATTTGATCTTTAGGTTTTAGATTCGTAAGTGTGGATATGTTAATTTTTTTTATATTAAATGGCACTATGGCTATGGTATTTAGTTCTTTAAGATTGCAGATTTTTTGAGAAAGATGATTTACTAGATTGCACGTATATTTGGATGTGAATTGGTGCAAATGTGCAAAGACAAATTTTGGTATTCTGTTTGTTTCAGGATGATATGTGCTTTTAATTGTATTAAGTTTCTCTGCAAATTGTTGTGTGTTAAATGGATAATTTGTTTCTTGTTGTCCAACTGAAGATGTGAATCTTTTATGTTCTTGTAGTTTTTTCTTGAAGTAATTAAATATAGGTTTTATCATATTCTGACCTGCTTATGTTATTCCTTCTATTTCTTATGCCATTGGTACTCTCAATTTTGGTGGATATCCTAGAGTCCATCTAATATATGCTCTTGACAATGTGTGTGTTTGTGAGAGTCATATTTTTGCTTTTTTAATTATTATTTATTCCTTTAGTTTGTTACATATGTTATTGTATATTTGTGTGAGCTTGTATATATTTTTTTGTGAGTTATGTGAAGGATATGACATTGTGATTCTTTTATGTATTTCATCCGCTATTGTTAGAAGCCTTGAGGGTGATGGATGGTGAGTTGTGTATTAGATGATTTTTGTTGAATGATAGCATGTTGATAAATGCCAAGTATTTTTGTATTGGATCAAGTATGATAGTATCAAGTTTTCATATCATTATATATGTTTCTGAAAATAGAAATTCTGGTGTTGATGTTGGAATGAGCATACAGATTGTTTTTTTTTAGTTGAGTGGTAGTTGTTTGATAGATTGTTAAATTTATTATAAGTATTTATAATCAGAGAATGGAGATGGATTCAACTTAATATCTATTTGGTGATGAAGCATTGGTGAGTAGAAGCATAAGTCAATTAGTGTTGTAAATCATTTGTTGTGAAATGATATTAAATGTAAAGGCAGGAATCCTTCTCCACTCATAAAAGCTATTGTTAGTTGGTGAAGCCATTTGGTTGTAAATTGATTGTAACTCATATTAAAATCCCCAATTAATATAATAGGATAAGAAGTTGATGTTAGCATAGAGTTTATTGTGAGAGTGATATGTGATATTATTGTAGTTCCTGATGAAATGTAGACAAAGATGATGTTAATGGGTGTGATACGGTTGTGAAACATTGTAATTATTAAGTGAGAATCGATGTATAATGTTTTAAAATTATCATATATGATTGTGGGAGTTATAATTATTTCAGTACCTGCTGATGGTGTTGAAGCATCACGTGAACAAGTGCAAAAATCATGTTTGTTTAAATAGTTGGATAGATATATATGTGAGCCACTATATTTTGGTTTCTAGAAGACCAAGTATATGTGGTTTTACAATACTTATCCATTTACTAAGATGTTGTAGTTTTGATATTGAATTGATTCCTTTAATGTTAAAAGCATTTTAATTTTCATGAAGTTATTTTATTGTATGTTGGATGATTGTAATTTTTCTTGGTTGTCTGTGAATTGTGATTTTTTTCTTTAATTTTCTTATGTTATAATTCTTGTGGCATGATTTGTATAGTTGATGATTTTGTTTCATATGATGTATTTTTAGGTTGATTGTTTTTCTGCTTAATATTTTGTTGTAAGTTATTGAATTCTATTTATATGTTTTCAGTTGCAAGATCAGATGTGCTTGATTTATTATTCTTGTTTTCTGTTTTAATTTTTTTAATATCAGGCTTTGTTTTGAGTCATGCTGTTTTAGTTTCTTGTGTTGATGTTTCAATGATTGTCTGTGGCATAGTTTGCGTAATTTGTGTTGATGTTTTATTAATTATAATATGAGTCATTTCTGGATCCATGTTTTCATCATTTCCTTGTATATTCATTGAGTTATTTGAGTTTTCAGATTGTTTTTGTTGTGTGGGCATATTGGTGTTACTATTATCTTCATTTCTGCAATTGTTTTCTTTTGAGATTTTGCCTTATGATCCTTGTTGTTTTCATCATTTTGTATGGTATTTTTTGTTTTTATGTTGAATGTGTGATTCATTGTTCTGTTGTTTTTTTTTGATGTGTAGAAAACTCATTGCATTGAATTGCTAGATGACCTCTTAATCGTGCAAGCATAACATTTAGATTTTAATCCTCTTATATATATAAACATAGCATGATTTCTTGATCATAAATGTGTTGGGATAGTGTTTGAGTGTAACTTTATTTTAAATTCGTAGTTATTTGCTGCTATAGATATGGGTGTGTCTTTAGAATATATTTCTTGTAGGTTTAATACTTTTCCAAAAGGCTGCATCATGTTTTGAAAGTCTTCTATTTTGTAGTTAAAATATATATTTTTGAGTATACCGCTAATAATATTTTGTTTATTTTGGCCTACTATTATTAGAACGTAATTATCTCTTGTTTTGACAAATGTTTGACAACGCTGTTTTTAATCTGTTTCAAAAAATTCAATCGCTATGTATCTAGGATTAGTGAGATCTATTTTAGAAATTGTTTCCCATAAATTATGTAAGGTTATTGCATCATATAGTACTTGACGAGGAAATTTATAAAATGAACAGTTCAAATCCGTTGCATAGTATTATTGATTTTGGAATGAAAAACCTTTGAAAGAATTAAAAAGATTTCAAGGACCGTTGTTGTTAAAATTTTCAGAAATCTTATTTAACATTTCCTGTGTATATTCGGTAAGTGGCGGTGGAGAAGTTTCTATTGTATTTAAATGTAATTTTTAGACGTTCGAAAACGTGTTTTTTGATATTGATTTAACATTAATTTATTATTAGAATTATTAGTAGTTTTGGTAAAGCTTGCATATGCTTTATTTTTGTTTGTGTTATTGACAGCTAGGGTTGGAAATTCGATAGACATATTTGTAAAACTATTAATTTGTTCGTTCTTATTTGGAATCGCCATATTATGGCGTACTTCTTTGAATTATTTTCTTTAAATAATTATGATTATTTTATGATATTTTTTTTAAAAAAAGTATGCAGAAAAATTATGTTTTATATATAAATAATATATAAGTCAATTCTACCTTAGAGTTTGACGAAATAGCAGGTATTTTTCTTTAATAACGATGAGAATATTTGTTAGAGAGCCGTTCTATATACTATAGTAACTATAGAAATAATAATAATAATTATAATGATGATGATTCAAAGAGGAACTTTATTGGGTCAATAGGTATTTACATACATTTAGGTTACACATACATTTTTATATTCATTGTTTTTTGGCTGGTTTAATCGGGTTGTCTATTCAGTTCAGAGAGTTACAGTTTTCAGAAAAATGGCCTCTTGTTTATACCACTTTTGGTATTTGTTTCCTATAGTTCATAAGTCTTTTGTTCCAGTTCCATCTCCTAATCTTTGTTGGATATATGGATTGTCCTAGTTGGATACCCAGATTGTCCTTTACATATTGGTTTAGTTAGTTATTTATAGGGCTGATTGTTGCTTTAATAATGACCAAGTGACTGCATATATATCTGGATGCACTATTATGTTATCTCTAATTCTTAATTGTGCTAGCCTGTTATGGAAAGTGGAGGGGTGCCATCTCATGTTGTTTCCCATTACAAATGTATATCATGTGCATCAAAATGTATAGAGTATAAATGTTGCTGCCCCTATTCTTGGAATTGATTTTTTTTTGATATGCCCTGATAATATTTTTTATTGAGGTATTAGGCTGCCTGTATGCATTACACATTATTTTTCTGATTTCTTCTAGTGCTGTGCATTGATTGATTAGGTATTGCTGTGTTTCTTCTGCATGGTGGCAGAGTCCACAGAATGGGTCAATGGTGATGTACATTCTCTTGTGATAGAGGAAGTATATTGTTGGCTTGTCATATAAGTTGACTTTGATGATGAAGTCAAAAAACTTGGGGGCCAGTGACCATCTTTTAAAATTATGGATTAGCTTTTTGTTATTTATTTCTAATGCTGGAGGGGTGTCCTTATCAAGCTGCTCTTGGTGCATGAGGGTCTAAATCTGCCACTAGGTGTATTTGCTCATATATTGTTCAGGTATTTGGCTCATTGTTCTGTGTTGGTGAATGATTGATGATAGGTATAAATATTGTGGGATTTGTTTGTCTGTTAGTGCAATTTGGAATAGGCACTTTAGTTATGGGAACTGTTTTAATGTGGCAGTTAACAAGTTTTTTAACTTTTATATATAAAAAATGTTTATATCATATATACCAAGTCCATTGCTCACTAGCGACTGACTGAGACATTTGGTTGAGATTGCGACTGTCTTTCTGTGCTATAGGAGTTTGTTGCAGATGGATCTGATTTTTGATTTGAATGCCTTTGAGAAGGATATGATAGGTAGAACGACCAGCTCATTATTGACAAAGTTTTAGGTAAAATTTGTATTTGATAATGGTATAACATATATGTATATTTGTTAAAACAGGCAATACTCACTTTACGTATGCCACAAACAGCAAGCTAGAGTAATCAATGGATGCCAGAAGGCTTGTGCATAAAATCCTCATCTAATGCCTACTCATCCAATATCCCCAGACTAGTTTCTGCTTGTGGCCTTCATCATTGAGGAGCCTTGGATCTGAGAGCACTGCACCTAGATCTTAGGATCTAATGCAACCTCCAGCAACCACCTTTTATCTCCATTTAATTAGAAAAGTATAAGTCTTAAACTGAAAACACCTTAATGTTTTCAATCCAAGCCCATCAGCTTATATAGTCATATGGGTCTGAACCCAGTTCAGTACCCATACATTTTGGTGTCTTTGGTTCTTTAACAACCATAGCCACCACTATCCTATTAGGCAGGATTGGTTTTAAGCCAATAAACATCACATGACCACCTCTTATGCTTATGTTTAACTGTTGTTAAAATAGGCAATACTCACTATACGTATGCCACACACAGCAAGCTAGAGTAATCTATGGATGCCAGAAGGCTTGTGCATAAAATCCCCATCTAATACCTACTCATCCAATATCCCCAGACTAGTTTCTGGCTTGTGGCCTTCATCAGTGAGGAGCCTTGGATCTGAGAGCACTGCACCTAGTATGGGTACTGAACTGGGTTCAGACCCATATGACTATAAAAGCTGATGGGCTTGGATTGAAAACATTAAGGTGTTTTCAGTTTAAGACTCATAGTTTTGTAGTTAAATGAAGACAAAAGGTGGTTGCTGGAGGGTTGCATTAGATCCTAAGATTATTAGGCATTAGGTGGGGATTTTATGCACAAGCCTTCTGCCATCCATTGATTACTCTAGCTTGATGTCTGTGGCATACGTATAGTGAGTATTGCCTGTTTTAACAACAGTTATACACAAGCATAAGAGGTGGTGGTCAAGTGATGTATTTTTGTTCTAATAAACTATACATATTAACTTTGTTAGTGTTCATATTTTTTGATATTACTGTTGGTTTGGGTCTGAAACCTGCAATTCAGCGAAACAGAACATATAGCAAATGAAAATAATGTTCAACGACTTATTTAGAAGCTAAGCGTTATAAATATTGTAAAATAGATATTACAGGCCACACAGTGAATTATTGAGAAATTTGGATTCGGATAAATAAGAAGCTGTTTAAAATGAGAAAATAAACAGTTTAATTTTTATTTTTATGATAAACAGTTATCCATGATATTATTGAAAGAATTAAAAAACAGATCTGAAGCTGGGCTGTATATATATTATTAGGGCATAGATTATGTATTGCATTAGATAAAGTATTGGTGTGTATTAAAACTGTATTTTAATAGACTGTAAAAAGCTTAGAAAGCCACCATGTCTGATATGAATAGATAAGGAAGTTTCTTGAAGTTGAGAAATTAAGGATAAGAGAAATTAATTTAAACTCGGAGAAAAACCATCTTGCTGTAAATTGATAATGATTGAAAATGATCAACTACTGCACTTTCAATTGTCTTTAAAGCAAAAACATTTTGATTTATTGTACCTTATAGAAATATTATTTTTAATTAACTTCAAATAATAATAGTAATTAAAAACTATTATAAAATTTCACATTTGCATTTGATACTGTAATAAAAAAGCAGATTAAAAATATGTAAGTATGTGTTGTGATATTTGAAATCGCTTTGTTTTTATTATTATAGGCTATTAGAAAATAAGTGTTAACAGCAGAAAAAGAATCACATGATACATCTAATTTAATTTTTTTTTTTTTTTTAAAAAAAAAAAACCTTCAATGAATCTACTGAATCTGCCATAATTGCTCTTTTTAAACAAAATCAAATTGTTTGAAGAACTTAATCTTTTCTCTTAGTCACTCCAGGCCTCACAAGATATATTCTTAACCAGAGGCTTTCTTTTTCATTTTATCTTGGTATTAACAGTCTGAGTGAAAATTTTATTTATATATAAGAGCTACAGATTTTTCACTTTTAAATTAGTGTGTGTGTCTGTACCTGTGTATATATCTATATAAAATTAAGATATAATAAATTTATTACAAAATGAAAGCATAGTTGAATAGGGATGAATAGTATTCTTTTACACTAATTAAATGATATTGACAAGTTATTTTATTTGAAATAGCAGATGCAGTCTTATATTTTTTTATTTAATTATTACAGGATTGTATTATATAAATATTAGAACATTTTAAGTTTAATCTTATATTTACATAAGTGGTACTTTTCATTTGTGCTCTAAAGCCAGTCTATAATCATTAACTAATTAATTGCCATTGGATGATAAAGCAAACAGATTTTCCTTGATTATTTTCTCCCCCCCCCCCCACACAAGAAACCTTGTGTGTACATTGATGACCGTTTTACTTGCTAAAGACATATATATGTTAAATACTCTTAGATTTTGAACTTGTATGTATAGACTTGACATTATTGCATATTTTAATAACCTTTGCTATAAAATAACTTTATTCATTTTTTGATGTTTTGCTGAAAGGATTGTATATACCATAACAAAACATGGGTTGACTTCTTTATTCTATATCTGAGCAGGATATTAGTTTGGTTATCATAATAAACTAAACATATAGTCAGAGCCAGTACTGGAGCAAGGGATAGAATGTTCACCACTACATAATGAATTCTAAATATCAGTTAAATGTTTAGATTTACATTGCTTTTGAGTATGTGAACATATATTTTTAAAGATTTTCATTTTTACAAGCCAAAAATGATTCATATTATTATTATTCGTTGTATACACGTCAAAACAAAAACACACTGACTTTTTGAAAAAATTAATGGAAGGTTGGTGTTTGTTTTATTTAAATGAACTTTAAAATTTGTTTTCGATTTTAATTACTCTTTGTAGTCAGAAGTTTATTGTGTATAAACAAAGCAAAGCAAAACTCCATATAGTAGTGCCACCTGTGCTAAACAGAGTAATCAATGGATGCCAGAAGGCTTGTGCATAAAATCCCTATCTGCACAAGCCTTCTGGCATCCATTGATTACTCTGTTTAGCACAGGTGGCACTACTATATGGAGTTTTGTTTTGCTTTGTTTAAGATAGGGATTTTATGCACAAGCTTTCTGGCATCCATTGATTACTCTGTTTAGCACAGGTGGCACTACTATATGGAGTTTTGCTTTGCTTTGTTTATAAACAATTATGTGCTAGTATTGGAGATGTGATCATGTGAAGTTTATTGTGTCTGAATAAGAATTCATTAATTTTTTATTTGCACTATCCCTTTTTTTAATTTTTTATTTATTTACTTTTTTAATATAGCCTTTGTTTTAAGTTGAATCACTAACTTTTTCAATGTAAGTTTTAATTATGATTTCAAGTGTTGAACTAAATTTTCAAATAACAGGTGACATCTACATTTTTTTTTGATAACTTCTAATTTTACATTTAAGATATAAATAGTAATTTTCTTTTAAGTTTAGAAAGTATTGGTGACATAATGTAATTAAAAATTACATTTTGGTATCTGTTTATAAATGTGTAAAATACTAATGGTTATATTTTTAAATTACATTTTTTGTAAGCTCACACATTGTGAAACAGTTTTATTTATAAAATTTTGATGCTTCAATTTGTGAAGCTCCAAAAACTTTTATCCTAGTATTTTACCATAATTCAATCACAATCATGTGAGAATAATGACATGATGCAATGATGACTTGCTCATTTTATAATAAATTAGACAACAGCTTCCCAGTTTTTACAAAACTTAATAGACTTTTAGAATGATGCTTCATTAGATTTAAAAACAAAAATGTTATGAAGTTTGATTTTCTTATAGAAATTTTTTATTATGATGTTTATTACAACATTTGGTAATTTAAATATTTAATCACTGGTAACTTCTATTAATTCTTATAACATGCATGGACATGTATGAGTCTGTGTGACAAATCTAGGGAAGCAGAAGTCCTTTGAAAGTTTGTTTATATATGCAATTCAAATGTTACTTCTTTTAAAATTATTTAATTAAAATATTATGGATCAGAACTTTTGACTACCTATATCAGGTCATTGTGAAAATCAAATTTTGATTTTAATGGCAGGATAACCTACTATTTTATGAGGCATTCCCTCCATCAGCTATGATAAGCTCTCAAACATCATCAAACACAAATAAAAATAGGCTTGAATTTTATTTATATAAAATATATTTTATTTGCTTTATGTGAAAATGTGAGATACACCATTATTAAAGTGATGTTTTTATGGTTAATAAGAATATTATGTGAACAAATAAGAATTATATCAATTTCATTTTTTATTATAAAATTTTTCATGAGTGTATATCTATATTTGTAAAAAAAAGTTATTTATTTCAAAATAATAAATGAAATTCATATTTATTGCTGTGTTAACCATTTTAATTAGAATAGAAATTGATTTTTGACTGATTTTCAAATGATTGCTTTTTTCTTTATTTTAAAAACAATAATTAATTATAGCTAGCAGACATTCAATCTTTTCTTTTAAATTTATTAAATTAGAATTTCATCTGGATTATCTTAATATTTCAATTTCTTATAAATTTTTTTTTACAATTATTGATAAAATATGCAATAATTATTAGGCCAACTATAATTAAGTATTGTGAAAAATCAAGAAATGTACTTTAAAATAAAAAAAAGAATCTCAATGCATATTTGTTAAGTTATAAATTGGGAATAGTGATATATATCAGTTATTTTAGATATGTTATTTTTTATTTGTAAATTACAAACATTTCTTTTTCAACACAATATTTTAATAAAATTTTAGCTTTCCAATCTGGAAGCATAATGGAATGGAAATCTATAAATGTGTAAAATCTCTCTTGTATTAATGATGTAAAAATATGATAAAGTATAATAGAATATTGTATTTTCATATTATACATTTAATTGTAGGTATTATAGTGCATTTTCTATAATTATAGACTTTATCAAAAATAAAACAACCACAATTTAAATGGGAATTTAGATTTCAATATCAATGAAACATATATATTGCTTGCTATTTGAAAATACTACACATGATCTGCAAATGAATTAGGATTTAGATATATAAAAAATAGTGCAGATATAGATTTAATGAAAATTTATCCTAGCAAAATTAAACGTATGATTTGTGAAATTGATTACATTACAAAAATTTTTAACTTTAGTATGAAAAGCTTCTTTTGACTTTAAAGTACTGTATGATTGATTATGTAATTTTAAATGAAGTCATTAGTCTTTAGAAGTGAAATTTTCAAGTTCTGAAAATTTTTATCAAATATTCATCTCTAATTATTTAGAACTGTAATAAAAAGTTGCTTATGGTTATTTAAAAGAAAATGATCCACTTTCTAAGCTTTATGTTCAACAATTATTTAGTGTGCTTTCACATTAGAACATAAAATTGTTTCTAAAAAATTCAATTTCAAAATTATATACAAAAATGCAAGTCTACTTATGATTGTTTTTATATTTTTTTTGCAGATAAAGATTGTGAATATTTATCAGACTTTCTTATAAAATTAATTTTAACTTTAATTCAATAAATTATTTTTGCTACATAACTTTTTGTTTATTATTGTTATTTTTTAAATATCAATCATTAATGTTAATATTTATATTTAAATAATATGTATTCAATGCGGCACAATATTTATATTCATATATAGTAGAATCACAATCATCAACAGTATTCTGTCTCATGGACAGGTCCAATGAGTAGTTTTTTCTTTCCATTTTCTTCATTGTCCAGCTCTTCAATTACCCAGAAACTCTTCCTATCTTTTATATCATCCAATAATGTCACTCTTTTCTATCCTTTCTTCTTACTTTCACTGACTATTCCCTCCAAAACATCTTTGATTAAACTAATTTCTTTTTAATATATGTCCAATTCAGTTTCTCTTTCTAATTTCCTCAATCAATCTTTTTTTTTTTCCATTTGTTATTTTATTTATCCAATTGATTTTTTTCATTCTTCTCCATGTCCACATCTCAGAGGTTTTCAATCTGTTTCATTATAACTAATTGTCCACATTTCTCATTCATACAATAGTACACCTCACATATCACATTTAATTAATATTTTCTTAATTCTCTCTTCAAAGGTCTGCAAAATATTTTCTTTTTCTTAATAAGTGCCTCCTTTGCCAATGCTATTCTTCTTTTAACTTCATTTTTACTTTTTTCATCTCACTCTTATCAACTACTCAAATATCTAAATCTTATTATCTGTTGAAATATGCTATCATAGATTTCAATTTGCAGTCTTTTTGTATTCCTCCCTATCCATAAACACTTAGTTGTCTCAACATTAGTCATCTCAACATTAATCTTCATTCCTTATTCCATCCATCTTTCCTCCAATTTATTCAACATATTCTGAAGCTACTTTTCATTCTCAGCTATAAGAGCAATATCATCTGAAAATCTTATACATTTTATTATTATGCCTCCAATGTTTGCTCCTCCACAGTCTAAATAATTATTTAACATATCTTTTAAATAAATATTAAAAAGAATAGGTTACATACTGCATCCTTGTTTAATCCCTCTTTTTATATTCACTTCATCATTCCCATTATTTCCAATCTAATTCTTATCCTTTGTTTAGTATACATATTCCAAATCAGGTTTCTCTCTTTTTAAAATACTCCATTATTTTTTAAGATGGTTATATATTTATTCCAGATTATTCTATTAAATGCTTTATCCAAGTCTGAAAAACATGACAATTTCTTTATTTTTTTTAATATCTCTCTCTGCAATTGCTCTAATAACACTAGTAGCATCTCTTGTACTTTTCCCTCTCTGAAATGAAACTATTTTCCAATATAATTCTAAGCTTGCATTTTGTACACAATAATGAAGCTGTATAACAATAAATAAATAAGCTGAGCACTTTTGGGAATTCTATGTTCCCATATTCATAGCTCTTTTCAATAATAGTTAGTAGATATCACAGTGATGTATGTAAATTTATGTAAAAATATTTAAACACTTTTTAGAGATTGTAAAGCAGGTGTCTCTTCTATTGATCGCTTTAGGGTCTTCTGCAATGAAGCAAGCCTCCTTAATTTTGCACTTTGCATCGTTGTGCTCAGTGCAAATTATCTCAGCTGACATTGGCTGGAAAGGTGTGACCAATGACTCTCATGCTCCACAAATATTGGGTTGCCTTTGGCCTTAGTTCGTGTTCTATTATATAGATGCTGCGATATCCTAGTGGTGATGTTTGCTTTGGTTTCTCCATAGTACATTACTTGGCAACCTCCTTGGGGGTAACTGATCTTGTACACAACTTGGGGGGTTAATTCAGGTGTGATTTTGTCCTTTGTATTGTTGACTAGTCTATTAGTTATAGGAGGCGAGTGAAAGCCTATTTCAAAGTTATTGGAATATGTTTTGACTAAATGTTTAGCTATAGAGATTATGTATGGTAGAAAATCCAAGGTTTATTTTTTATAATCTTCCTATATAATATATGTAATGTAGGGAGAATAGCAATAGCTCAAACAAACTCTTAATTGATAAGTGTGGTAAGAGAAAAATATTTAAAATCTCTAGAACATTCCCATTCCCAGACCAATTGGTTATGAGCTTTTGGCTCTCCTCACTGAAATGAGCCAAAAGATTGAAACCTAGGTAGAGATTTTAAATATTTTTCTCTTACTGCACTTGAGCTTGTTTGATCTATTGATACACTCCTAATATTACATATTTGTAAATACAAGCTCATAAAAGCAATAACACACTATATATGACTTGCTTTATTGATTATGATCAATATAATACTCTACCTTTCCATAAATTCTTTGAATTAAAATCCTCACTAAAACTTGTAGAAGCATGAGATAACAATCTTATTATTCTGTATACTCTTCACATTTAACAGCTTTTTTTAAGCAATTGGAATCATAGTTCATAAAAAAATCTTCAGGCCAAACTCCACTATTATATATCAAATTGCAAAGTCCAACTATTTCCTTCATAGTGAATTCTCTCATTTCTTTTAAAAATTCTATAGATATTGCATCAATCATTCTTTTGTGCAAGATTGGCTTTATTAACTTAGTACATTATTCTTTATCACATATATAAATCCCTTGCTTAAGGAAATTGAAAATGAACTAACTGGGATATTTGTTCCAACACTTATGGAAAAGATTCATCATATATCATATGTTGATGACATTACTGTATTTCTTCCATCTCAGAAGGACTTACCGAGTCTTTATAAAATTTTAGATAGATATGCTGTTAAATTTAATCTTAATATAAACTGCTCTAAATCTGTTGTTCCTTCAATATATACTGCCAAACCACAAAATTTTCTTGGTTATCCAATAGCATTGTCTAAAATGGCTATAAGAAAACAAATACAACAGGACATCCTGGACAAAACTAAAAAAAATAAATCTTTGGCTATTATTTCTTTATCACTTCCTGGCAAAACTGCATTATTGAACATGATGATTTTTCCATGAATTAATTATTATCTTCCAGTTATTAAGTCTACTATTTTTTTTCAGAAAAAAATCAATTCAATCTGCTCCAACCTGCTTTGGAATGGAAAATGTGTAGCCATAAGTTTATCTAAAGTACAAATGCCTAGAGAACACAATGGTCTCAGACTTCATGCATTACATAATTTTTTATACACAAAAAGTAATCAGTGTTTTTTAAGTGCCATTTGCCAGAAAACAAAACTTGGTTTACTTTTGAACCTACTGATACACCTCCACCAATTCCAAGTAACTGGATCAAAAATTTAAGGGAATACTTAGTCAAATTATTTCCTATTACAAGACATATATTAAAAAATAAAATAAAATACTGAGATGTCTATAAGTGTATACATAATAGTCAAGAAAAATTACCAATTCAATTAGAAATTTCTAATAAGTTATTTGTTAAAAAATCTAGACATTTGATTTTTGAACCCAAATTTACAGATTTTATTTTAAAATATAATCTTATCTCTTTACCCACTAATCATTTTTTAGTTTGGAAAAGAGACTTTCAAAAAATTAATCCGTTGTATAATTTATGTAAGTCTAATGATGAAACTTTACAACATCTTTTCTTTGATTGCCCATTTCTTCATCATCTCCGGGAAAATATAATTGCAAATGTTCCTCCAAATAGTAATAATGTTTTGTCATTCTTAAATGCATTTAAAAGGGGAGTTTTTTCAATCATTAGAATGGCTATTTTTATTTATTTTTCAATATGGATAACAAGATGCACGTTTGTGTTTAATCATACAAATCTTAGCCCTTGGGAAGTTTATTTGTAACTTATAAACAAAATTAAATCTAGAGACAAGTTATTGGCTCCAGGGAAATTGTATGAAGAAACATGGTTACTTCATAATCTTACAGATGTTGATTAATTATTTTCATGTCTTTTTTTTTTTCAGATTTATTTTATCAATGTATATATAAATTCAATGTTATCTTGTTATAAATAAATTATATTTTTTTAATAAAAAAAAAACTAGCAATATGTCCATACATTTACTATCTATTTTACTATCTTCTTTATTTTTAAGTTTTATAATTAAGTAAATTATTTTCTCTTCTAAATAGACACTGAAGATATTCTTTCCATCTTTTTAATATATCAATGCTATCCATTAATTTCTTTCCATTCTCATTTGCAATCTCATTTGCTATCAATGTCTTTTTCTCCCAAATGACATTTCTAATTCTATCAAATACCAGATCATATCTTTTCATCTGTTGAAGCTTTTTTATTTCTCTACATTCTTGCTAAATCTGTTTCTCTTCTTAGCTCATTTTTAATTTTTCTATATGCACATTGCCCTTCCTCAGTATTTACATTCTTCCATCTTCTCTATATTTTTATATTTTCCAACAAACCTTCAGTTATTCAAGGTTATTTAACTTTCCTTAACCGAATAATACCTATTTCATTTTTTATTGTTTCTAAAAATCCTTCTTTAATTTTACACCAACACTTATCAAAACTATTAATATATTCCTCATCTTTAACAATATTTTTTATTGCATTTCCACATATTAAACCAAATTTTCCTTTTTTCATTTTCCCTCAATCTAAGTCCCATCATATCGTTTCCCTTTTTTAATTCTTTTTAAATTTAACTTTAATTTAGTCATAACCAAATTATTATCTGAGGTTATATCAGCACCAGGCAAAGCATACTAATCCTTAATAGCATTCTTGTATGGATTCTGAATCAATATATAATCAATTTGATAGTGTTCTCTATCACTGGAGCTTTCCATATGTATAATTTTCTTATATGATTTTTGAAACAAATATTTGCAATCATAAATCCATTTTCCTTACAAAATTGTTCAAAGTCAATTACTTCTTTCATTTCTTTTTCCAATACCATAATTTCCAACAATTTTTTTTAATTACCTTTCTCCACAAGATTATTCCAATCAAATTAATAGCAATATACATGCATTTTTCTCCTCATGTTGGATAATTTTCTCCATTTTTTTTTCATATTTTTCATCAATTCTAATATTATCATGACTAGTAGTTGGCATTTAAACTGATATGATTATCAAATGCCTAGGATCTTCATTTATTCTCATCATCATCAGCCTGTCATCAATACAATCAATCTTTGCCATACTATTCCAAATTCTCTTTCCTATAGCAATGCCAATTTCATTAATAGCTCTATCACTACCAGAATAAAATATTTCCACTACTTACTTCTCCATATTCCTCTCATCTCACTTGTCTTAATCCTATAACAGTGATATTATTTATGTATAACTCAGCTAAGGTCTCAATATTAAACATAACGATTCCTGCAAAACTAGTCATAATATCAACTATATCTTGTTCCAGGTCTTCCTCATGTAAATCATGTATAATAACTCATGTTTTAGTGATCAAGTTTTCATTACAATAAAATACATATTGTTTATTGAACTGCAAATATAAAATATATTTCAATACTCACATGTATATAACACAAGACACATTTTATATATATGGTATGCATATATAAATTAAGATTATAGTATAAAATTAAAAAAATAATGTAGTCAATAATGTTATGGTTATTTAGTACTGTTTATGGTGGATACACCTGTAAGTTTTTTTTTCTTGTTTGGTGTTTAAAATCATTATTTGCAATCATTTTGCACTAAACCTTGAATTAAACTACACTGTTGATTACTGTCACCTTCAGATTTTTTTTTGTAACAAGAAGAGTCTACCAAGTATAAAACCAAAAGATCTGAAGGTTACTGATTGGTTGATTTTTTGAATACAATTACTAAGAACTGCCTAGACTATTGTTTGAGAGAGTCAGGAAAAAATTACATTATTTTATAGTATATTTAATTATTTATAATTATTTTTACAAAATATTTTCAATAATATTATTAAAAATAAAATATATTTACATTTCCAGTTAGATTTTTTTCAAATATGTTTTATTCATAAAGATACAACTTAAGAAACTTGAATTACATTAAACTAGAAGCAGAAAAAAATATAGTTTTGACATTCTGTCAAACAGAATTTGAGCAGTGATGATTCTTAATTTTTATGAGAATTTAATAGATATAAATACAATAATTGATTTCAGAAAACTGTTTCATAGATTTGTTATGTCTTTATAATAATTCTTTCAGATTTAAAAATTAGAATTGATTTAACAAATATTTTGTTAATTTTCTTTTTACAATAATATCAAAAAAATCAATAAAAATAAATCTATTGTTCTAGTTATAAACCTGGGTCTCTTTTTACGTGGACTTATTTAACACAATTTTGAAGTTACGCGATTCATGTTTCACCAGAAGTCGAACTCCGATAATGCGCTATTACTTTAAATAATAAATTTCGCGCACTTACGTTATATTGAAAGTAATAGCACATTATTGGAATTCGACTTTCATCTTAGTAATTTCAATATTTTCAGTGCTTTATAATAGTAAGATTTTATGCAATAATGAAATTAAAATCATGATTTCCACATTTTATGTATACACACATTAAATTTTACAAGATTATAATGTAAATTTGTTCAAACATTGTGCATGTTAATTTTGCATTTTAAATCACATTCTGTTTTTGCTTTTTAAAAAAGAACGTAATCAATTATTAATCATTTAGTGTCCGCAAGTTTATTTTTAAAAGGTGAGTAATAGCAGTGGGCACAATTAAATTTGACAATTAAAAATTAAAATCTGATTTTTAATTGTAATTAACAATTTAAAAATTACTTACGGTGACTTGAAATTAATGTGATGTAAAACAAAATTTGATTTTTAAACGGAATTGAAAATTAAAAAATTAAAGACAAAAATAAGAATTTAATTTTTAGTTGTTAGTTTTAATTAAATTTTTCCCAGCAGTGGTGAATAAATGTCTTTTTATTATCATAAGTCTAAGTTCATAAACAATTAATAAAATCATCATCTCAAAGATTAATTACTAATTACGTTGTCAACAGAAAACCATTAACACAACATGAGAGTGCAAACGAACGTGTTTTTCGGCAAATAGGATAATAATTAAAATGTGTATAAAAAATGTAAATTACTATACTGTAAATTATGCATAAAAATATATTATTTTGAATAAAATTAAATATTATAGTTAAAAAAAGTTTGTCTTGTATCAATTTTTTTCAAATTTGAAATTTTTTATTAGTCATATTTTATTTCCTTATTTTTTTTTTGCGCGAATTTTAAAGTAATTTTACATTGGTGCTTTGCTTTTACGTGAATTTTGAAAAATCACAGACCGCATCCCCCCCTTTTCAATGTAAGTTACGTCTTTTTGTGCGATTTCGTTTGCACATGTTTTCTGAGGAACCTATCTATCGCGTAAAATGAGACCCAGGTGTGTATACTTTTTAATATTTGGAAAGTTCAAATATGATTTTTTTATTTATTTATAAACTTAAATTTATGCCAAATCAAACCAGTTTATTGATTCATAATATTAAATAAAGATTTTAAATAATAACTTAATGTTGAACTGTTAACTCACCACTCACTAGGTGTGGATGGAAAAAAATTAAATACGAAAAGGTTAATAGTAAGTTGAGGAGCATATTTACATATATATTTATTATAATAAAGAGAAACAATGTGTAATGCTAGAAGAATTCAATATAAAATATTTGAAGTGCCTCATAGCTATGCTATTCCATCCACACTCCCCTTTTAAATAAATAAAGCTCAAATTTTAGCATTATTCTGAAAAGAAAAAATCCTCTTCACTGTTATCTGCAATGATCTAATATATATTAAAAGTCAAATTAATTTAAATGAGAAGTGTGAAACTAAGAAAGCAAAGATCTTACATCGCTCCCTTAGTTTCATACTTCTCATTTAAATTAGTTTTAATATATATTAGATCATTGCACATAATATTGGTTTTCTTTTCAGTGTAGTGCTAAAATTTGAGCTTTCTTTATTTAAAAGGGGAATGTGGCTGGAATAATATAGCTATGGAGCATTTAAATATGTGTTCTCACAATGACAATTATTCAAACACAACACTCTATTTTTTAAAATAAAATGAATAACAATCAATCAGAATTACATTGCATTGAAATATATTGTTTTTTGTTTTTTTTAATAACTTTTCCCTAAAGAAATGTTAATAACAGTTTTGTTAGCAGCAGACAATAGTTTTTTTAATTGTTTGATGTTTTTAAGTCTTTATAGTATAATGGTTGATGGAACCTTCCAAACCTATCTGCCATACCTGGGTGCCACTAGACTATTCAAACCTAGAAAACTTATAAAGGTGGCAGATACTTACAGGTGGCGTTACTCTTTTATTGAACTGAAAGCCCCAGTCACTAGCCCAGGGAGAAGCTGAGCTTAAAATATCACTCTATTTAAAATTTCTAATTCTTGATTTTAAAAAAATATTATTAATAAAATATATGTAAATAAATTACTGCCAAAAATTAATTAAACAAAACATTTTATTATAACACACACATTAAAATGAAAAATTCTGAAAATTAAATTCACAAAGAATATACTTAATTTAAGTTGTATACACAAATGGAAGCATTTAATAGATTTAATACAATTTTAATATTTTACTAAGTGTAAATATGCTACATAGAATATGCATATAACTAACCCAGTCTTTTTAACCTTAGGCTAAAATTTCATGATTAAACCAATGCTAGCTTATTGATATACTAATGTGACAAATGCAAAATGAAATTGTTAGCATGACACAATTATGCAGACAAGAATTTACATGTGTTGCAGGATATTATTAGAGAGGTAATGAATCATGGTGGTCTTCCCCATTCACTGCCCAATTGGTGATACAAAAAATAAGAAATCATTTAAAGGTACATATAAGAAATGCTCTATAAATGGGAATAGCAGTCTTTTCCAGCTTATTGCCCCAACCAGCGTGTACGAAAATCAATGGCATATGAAAGACATCTATGACCATTGGCAATGCAATGACTACATTTTTAGGCCATATGATCAGGTGGATATTATGTCCTAATGCACCACAAGGGAATGAGTATGTAATGCATCTATATTACATTGACATAAAACACCTGTACATCTATTCACCAGCACTGATTCAACTATGAAACAATTAGCCCAAAATTAACCCACTTAAACTAACAACTTTATGAAGCTATGCAGCCATTTACACCCATTTTGAAACAATTTAAAAGAAATTTACGAGAGAATAGAAATGGTATCAAACACACATATATAATAAATAATACAAAATTTTCGTGAGATAAAAGATTTCTTTTAAAAATTAAGTGACATTTAAAATTACTATTTGGAAAAGTTTGCATTAAATTATGAAAGTTCATTTAAAGCAAAAGTTCAAATTTTCGGTGCTATAGGTTTATTGAAGTCTGTCTATGCAGTTCTTAATACACACAGAACTATGTTCACAGTTTCTTCCATCCCATATTGATACTGTCCTAGGTGGAGATGAATTTGTTGCTGGCTAGTTTTCAGGAATCAACCTTCTGGAGGTCACTTCAGCTGGTGCAAATACAGGAAACAATTTATTGTGTGACCCCCTACATTTTGGAGATCTGCAACACACGTATAAAATATGTTTAAATAACACGCAATCAGCAAGAGCAATCCAAATCTAAATTTCTACTTAAAAATTTTCTTTTTATATCATTTTGAATTCTTATCATCAAAATCCAGGATCAATCTTGCCTGGGTTAGTGATGATGATGTTTCTCTGTGGACTATGTTCATTTCCATTGTTATTGGCCAGCTTTCTTTAGAGTAGGAAGTCAAAATTTTATCACTAGTATTTTTTTAAATTGTAACTTTATGCCCAAGGGCCTATTTGCTATTATATCAATATAGAAAATCATTTCCATTCTAAGATTAAAAATACTGGTAGTTGTATACTTGGGATAATGCGGCCGCTTGATGGCATTGTTGCTTGCAAAAATAATGAAATGTAACCTTAGCAGGTCAATAATTTTTTGCTTTCTGCTCTCCCAATTTTTTAAAGTATTTTAAAAAAATTTCTGAACAAATGTTATTTTATAAATTACATTTTTTAATTGCATTATACATTTCAGTGTGTAGCGCTGCCATGCAAAGGGAGGGAGTGTGATGGTTTTGACAATTTGAAGGATAGCCAGTACATACACTAGTCTGAGTGAACCAAGTGTGCAGCATGCAGTGCTGGGATGTGCAGGGGGCCTCCAATGGTTTTGCCGATCTAAAGGAGTGGCCAATACATGCTCTAGTCTGAGCAAATCAAGATTATGATTTCCAAAACAATGGACAATGGCAGCTATTCTATTACTCTCATAGCTGTTCTCCTGCAAACATGCCTTTTCACATGACTTATGTGAAATGTTTCAACAACCTGCCCTTTTGCAATTCTTTTCACCTTCCCAGATGTGTAGGGAAATGTGGCAATGGAATTACAATTATTAGTATATAATAGTACATCAGGTAAGGTGTAGGATCCTTATTTCGAATGCACATAAAATACTTATGGCCTGTTGAATTCCATACACCCTCACATCCAATGATAATGAAGTGTGCCCTATTTTAATAGTGACACGAAGCACAGTGTGCAATGGCATCTATGCCTGTTAATGGCTAATATGAACAGAACTCTTCTAGAGGCTGTAAGTTGGACCACATAAATGGTATATTTTTGTGCTTTTGCAAGCAACAGCGCTGCCAAATGGCCACATTACCCCAAGTATACAACTGCTAAAATAACTTTTAACTTTAACTAATTAACAGCTTTTTTTTAAAATTTTATATTAAAACAATCTTGTTTTTAGATTTTTAACTTCAAATAATTATATAATTAGTTTGCTGTCTGTGCATTATATATATTAATTTATAAAAATTATGAATTTTTGTATATTTACATTTGTGGATGATTTTATTTATAGATTTTTCTACTTTTATTAGAAAGTGATGTAATGGCAAATATGTATACTGTTACATATCACTGAACTTCCTAAAAAAAAAAAATTGAAAAAAAAAAAAGTATTTACTTAATGTTAGTAGAAAAAATTATTTTTAAAGATTTTGTTAAAAATAATTACACACCACAAAAAAATTTAAGTCTATCTTTATATCAGCTGAGCATGCACCTCCCATTGAACTGCTCCAGTTTTCTTCCTTTTTTCTTTATTAATCACTCTCCTAAAATTATTTTATATATATATTATATTTTATAAGTTTTCTTTCTCATGTGTATGCATATGTGTGCAATTTATAATTAGTTTGCCATCTGTGCATTAAGTACATTAATTTATAAAAAAATAATCTTTATATATGTCTATTTGAAGGTGATTTTATTTATAGATCTTTTCTACTTTATTAGAAAGTGATATAACAGCATATATGTATACCATTACAATAGGGTACAGAGTTTATACAGTGATTCTCTACTTCTGTTACTCATTTCATATTCTGAGTTAACTTCTACAAACTTTAAGCCTTTTAACATAGTAAGAATGTTTTGCAGTTCTTATTCTTTTGCTATTAGCTAAATCAATAACTTTTATTATCCCTTTAGAAAGAAATTTATAAAACTTTTTAGCTTTACTTTTACAAAACATTTTATTACACAAGTACTTATTATCTCAAAGTGATGAGTAAAATATATGTGCTTTCAATTTAACCCAAAGAAACATTTTTAATAAATGTGATCATATGAAAAAACAGGTGCTACCATTTCATGAAATTTATTATGTTTAAAAATGATAGTTTTTTTTAATATTTTTTTTTTTTTTGGATAGTATATAATTGAATTAATATATATTGATATATCATGTATTGGGGCTCATTCCATTATTTAAATGAGTTGTATACAAATGTTATTAACATACTTTTATTGTTCCATGGTCCTATTTAAACATTACTATTATTTATATAAAAAAATATTTTCCTGTTTATTAGAAACTGATTTTTCATGTTATATATTTTTTCATATAAATTGCTTATAATAAATGTGTGTCCCTCTTCCTCCAAATACCCTTGTTATAATTTGGTATTGACATTTAATATATATATATATTGAACCGGATGCTGGATCCGATTCAATGGTTTCATTACCAAAAATTAAAACCTTTTATTTTAATTAAATTTCTAATGTTAAAAAAAAAAATTAAACTTATTTAAAAGCTGTTTATAAGAGTATGTGTATTAACACACATACTCGTTTATGTTTAAAAAATATATATATATATTTATATAAAATTGATTTCTAAAATAGTTTTCTTTTACCACTTGTTTTTATTTTTATTTTTTATCAAATTAATTAAATGCAAGCAAACTTTTTAATTACATTTCTGTTTCTTTTATTTTAATCATTTTAGTTCGATTTTAAAAGCGGAGGTTTAATTTTGTGTTGTTTTTATATAAAATAATCCCTGGTTAGAATTCTGAACTAGGTTTGAGCGGGAGATAAAAATTGGCCTCAGGCATAGAATTGAACAACAAGAAAGTTTACACTGGAGATAGTGTGGGGGTATAAATAACCCCAAAAATTTCAGACATTTTAGAGCAAGAGATTATTCTTGGCAGTAACAAGCTAGTCAAAGTGATTCATTCAGCATAATTTCACTATTCGTAGTTATATTTAGCTTGCTGTGATTCATAGTGTTGTCAATTTGGACATTGAATTTCTGTTTTTAAAAAAATTTGCTGTCCCCAGGATGTTAAAATTCATTGCTATACATATATTAACCTACAACATGCCTTGCTAATTGACAAAGGATGGATCCCTGATTCTATGCTTTTCTTTCATCATGCCATGAAAATCTGAAGTAGGAACAATCCCAAAATATGCCTCTACACTTGCCGTCATCATGAATAGAAGACACGTGAAAGATGAGCTTAAAAATAAAAGTGTGCACTCTTTTGAAAACTACTGAATTCTGCTTTACCATAAGGTAAAATTTTTCTTATTCTTGCCAGGGTCAATAAATTTCTTTTAATTAAATCTCTGCTCAATCTAAAATAAGTGTGATGTATAAAGTTTTATTAATTATTTAATATAATATTTATTATCTGTATTTGCTTTTCATTGTATTTTATAGAGTGTCTTGGAATCTTAGTTTTAAGATTCCTAGTTTGTTTTCTATTTTGTTTATTGGAGAGTGTATTATGAGATTGTGTTTTTATATGCTTGATATGTCTTCCTTTATTTTACTAACTATTGCTAAATGCTTTAGCAGTTTTTCATAATTTTAATTTGCTCACCTATCCATATTTTATTGTCCAATAATTAATTTAAGTTACTGTGTTTGCACTTTTGTAAACCACTGATCTTTTGGCTGGCAGTTTATCAAATATATTGTTCTGTTTTTCTTGGTAGAGATTTTATTTTCCCTAGTTCAGATTACGTAGTCTGTAATCTTCCCTTTTCTTGTGTGAGACTAACCTTGGCTGGTTTAAACGTACCTGACCATGAGTGTTTTGCAGAATTATGACATTCTTAGTTCCGACATTTCTTTTCGGGGCTAAGAAAAGCTCGTCTGCATTGTTCTGTTGATTCTCCACATGCATCCATCTTTCTAAGTCTCTATAAAAGGAATGGAATTGATTTAGGTGAACCACTAGCAGGAAGATACTCTTAATTCCCATTTAAATTCTAGGTGATACAACATTTCTTTCTGCTAAGGCATTTAATGTTTTTATATTTTCATCTCATATACACTGATAATTTAACTTATAAAAATCTAGGTCAAACTTTAGTATTTTGTTTACTAGATTTATTTTATTTTTTGCAAGTTGCTTTAAATTTATTTGTCAGTGTGTACTGGAAATTTTGGTTGTAAATTTATTTGTAATTCTAATTATTACACTTTTTTGAAATTCTGGGGCAGATATAACTGGTTTTCAAATTACTTACCTGTCTCTTATTGAAATCTTTAATTATTATACTCAGCTTAGTTTTGGCCAATCGTTTGGTTGGTGATTCATCCGTATTATATGTTTGTTTTTCTTAAATCCGAGATTTAATATTTTATTAATTTTATATCAGTTATGTCGGAGTATTTTCTAATTTTACTATTTCATTAAATTGGAGACGTAAGTTTTCTCCCATTTTATAATTTATACTCCGATGTACTCATTTTTTTTTGTTCTTGCATTGTAATCAACCTTGGTGATTTTAAACATGATTTGTCCATGCAGTAGTCCTATGACAATATGACATCATTAGTCAATAAGCTAGTGAGCGCTCATCCACATTGGTTCATTAATTCACGCAAGAAACTTTCCATTGCTTTTTCTTTTAGAACTTTTCAATAAGGAAACCAGAATTGCTTTGGGTGAATTGGCAGCTAAAGGAAAATCTTTCCCTCCTTTTCTAATTTGTTTTTATGAAGTTAGTCTGTCTGCCAGAGTGTTGACATTTTATTCATTCTAGTACACACCTGAGATAACCATATTTATTGTGTTCAAATTTTCTTTACTTTATATTTTATATCTCCCTTAAATAAAACTTTAAAATTGTTTAAACTTAATTTGGCTGACATTTGTCTTAGTGCTTTTATTTTTTCAATTGTCTGAACAATATTCTCGATTTTTTCAATTGTCTGAACAGACCATCATCCTCATCCACTTTTGATCACGGTAAACAAATTTTCCATATGATGTGATGTACTGTAACTTTTTCTTAAACAAAGTCAAGAATCTCTCAGCAATTATACCAAGAAAAACTTGTTAGCTACTTAATTTTACATTTCCCAGTCTAAGTTTTCCCATATTCTGCTCCATTCCATTTCCACAACATAATGTTTGTCAACTCTATAGTCTTTATATCTAAATCGCCTCTGTGATTAAAAGAGGATCAAGTGTCCGGTACAATTTATAGTTATACGATTATGTAAGAAGATGTAGAATGTCCATTTGAAGAAATTTTCAATATTTTGGAATGGACATTTAAACATATTAGCTGGGGGGGGGGGATCTATATATTTTTCTCAATGGCTTCTGGATTTAGAATTTTTCTTGGATTCTTAGTTCATAGGCAGTGTCCATTTAATAAAGTATTTTTCATTTTAAGATTCTTTAGATATGTGTGTGTATAAAAATATTATAATAATCTTCATATTTATCATTAATAGTTTCATTGTTATTGCTCAACTTTTTTTTTTTTTTTTAAAGTTACTTAATATTAATAGATACACAACTTCCATATTTCTCCATTCTTTTTTATTTCATAAATAATTTCATATAAACAAAGATACAATGAAAGACAAATAATCCCGGAGATGCATTTCGTGCTGAGCCAGTACTCATCAGTTGGACCAGGTCATCATCTCTCATATATATTTTTACTACATGAAGAGTTACATCATTATTTATTTTTTTAATGTTTTAAATCTGTCATACTTTGAGGTAGGGGGGTGACAATGAATAAAAAATTATTAAATGCTGTAATATGCGCTATTCTCTAAGGAATTTACTTTTAATTTTTCAAATTAATGCTTCCTCCTCCTCTAAACTTAATACAACAAGCATATTAAATTACTAAAATGAATCTAGATAAATAATTCATATAATAGGCAATGTCTACTTATGTAAATGCTTTGTTTTGTTACTTTTGCACAAGTAGTACCTGAATCAGATTTTTCTCCTTAGATGCATATTTATCATTAGTCATGGTATATGTAAATATATTTGAAAACCAGGCACTCTTCACAAACCTGGAGCTTGGAGTCATAGTATATGTATAGTATGAAAATATTTTATATCGAATAATCATTATGTTTTATTGTAAGGGATGTTCAAATAACAAGAAATAGATATGAACTAAGAGCTTGTTGCTTGGTATCACATTTTTCCTTTTTTTGTATTTTATGTATATTAAGAATTGTTTCCTTGAAGCTTGGACTACCTATAATAATGACTGCACACATTGTTGACTAATGCAAATAAAGTCTTGCTTGTTTATTTTGTATGCTTAGATAATAATAATATTAGACTATATATACACTTGCATTACTAGTATTAATGATTTGTTTTAAAGTATGATTATAAATTTATTATATATTTAATTTTATGTATTGCAGTTTTTTTTCTAAGTAAGAATTTCAATTTTTTTTTTTCATGTTATCCTACGATGTTTAATATTGTATAAACAAAATAACAACAAAAAAAGTTGCCTTCTTTGATTCAGAGCTACATTACAAGTTTTAATGAATGCTTTTTTAACATTCAGATATCTAATTTCTATATGCATTTATATTTTTTATTTTTTAATAATTCTTTAGTTCATATATCTATGATTCTAAAAGGGTTAAAATTGCTAGCGGCTACTTAAAGTCAATTGTAGAACTATATATCTAAAATTGATCAATTTAGAGAAAATGAGAAGAGTGAGCGAATAATGAATTCGCTATCAAAATCAAATATCACACATGAAATATTTTATCAAGAAATACATTTTATCTGAAGATAAATATGGCAAAATTGAGAGATAATCATTGAATTCTAGTTTAAGAATAATATGACTGGATAATATCTTTTTAATTTGTCAGATTCTTAGACACATACTAAAGTAATTTTTCTATTTATCATCTGCTAAAACATTAGTAGTTAGTACTTTTTTTTAATCTCTTGGAATTAAATTTTTTTAAAATTTAAATGAATCTAAATTTTATTAAATGAATATTCATCATCACTTATGTGAAAAAATGCAGGTACATACCCAATCTCGATTATCTTCCCCAAGTCTTTTTATATCTAGATCTATTTCTTTAATTTTTTTGCCTCCTTTTTTTTTTTTTTTTACTCTCTCTTTTTATTATTATTATTATACACACTATTTTTAACATAAATGTTAGTCTTAATTTATTTCTTGTTTCTATTCATATTTTCTCCAGTAGATTATATTTTTTCACTTATTCTTTTCAACATTACTATGTCTTATTTTTTCTATTTACTTCTTTTTTCCTCTTTTAAATATACTTCTCTAAAACTTCTAATTTTTTTTGCCATTCATTTACCAATTGTCTACGATGAGCTCTTTTATATATTTAATTTCAATGGATCACAAAAAGTCTATTAGATTTGTCTATTAATATTTTTCTTCAATTTTTTTAATTTTTTATCATTGCTTTCATCGTCATCTTTATAATTATTACTTGCTCCATAATTTGTTGCCAAATGGTTTCTTTTAAAGATTTTATTATAGATATATTTGCATAATTATTGCTATTATTTTTTATCTTCATTTTTATACTAAATATTTATTTACCATTCTGTCAGTTTTACATAACATTTTATTAGGCTATATTTAATAACCACATTATTATCATATTATCAGCAAATCTAGTAAAATGAATTAATTCCATTATTATTAAAAGACCACGTATAATTAATAAGTCTTTAAATAGTTACCAAACAAAACAGATGATATTTATATATTTTTTATCTTACATCCCAATAAACTGTTAGATATTGCAGTACATTATTGTTTATTTTATACTTTTCTACGAAATGTGTCTCCTATACATTTGATTTTCTGAATCATCCTGTATTCCAATTAGTTTGATAATGTAATAATATAATGAACATTAAACATCACATGATCACCATCTTACTAGCACATAATTGTTGTAAACAAAGGCAAAACTCTCCATACAGTAGTGCCACCCTGTGCCAACCAGAGCAATCAATGGATGCCAGAAGGCTTGTGCATAAAATCCCTATCTAGTGCCTACTCATCCAATATCCCCAGACTAGTTTCTGGCTTGTGGACATTATCATTGAGGTGCCTTGGATCTGAGAGCACTGCACCTAGATCTTAGGATCTAATGCAACCCTCCAGAAGCCACCTTTTAACTCTATTTTACTACAAAACCACGAGAATGAAATTGAAAACACAATAATATTTTCAATCTAAGCTCAATAGCTTATATAGTCATATGAGTCTGAACTCAATTCAGTACCCATACATTTTGGGGTCTTTGGCTCTTAAACAACCATAGCCATCACTACACCACTAGGCAGGACCAGTGTTAAAACATTAAACATCACATGATCACCATCTTACTAGCATATAATTGTTGTAAACAAAAGCAAAACTCTCCATACAGTAGTGCCACCCTGTGCCAACCAGAGCAATCAATGGATGCCAGAAGGCTTGTGCATAAAATCCCTTCTGGCATCCATTGATTGCTCTGGTTGGCACAGGGTGGCACTACTGTATGGAGAGTTTTGCCTTTATAATGAACATTAATTATATTTCTTAAACAAACTTCTAATAAATGGCCCACATTAGTTGAAATATGTAGCATGTATATTAACAAAAAAAAAAAACTTATTTAAATCAAAAAATAATAAAATCTATTTTCTTTGAATTATTGTAAACTCTGACAATTAATAAATTTTTAAAAAATGTTATTATATATCTATGATAAAAATATAAATAATTAATATATATATATAGAATCGACACTAACATATAAATTGAGTTTACTCTCGGTAAGTTTATCTGTGTTATATCTAATAAAAACTTTAGTATAAGAACGTGTACGTTATACTGTTTAAGGATTGTCACTCGATCAGTTCTGTTTTTTTATTATACATATAAAAGCAATGCACATGTATTTTTATTCATAATTTAAGATTATTGCAGTTTGATTTTGATCTTGTTTAATAAATATATGCATTTTTATGTACTTCATCTTTCATTATTAATCTAAATCAAGATAAAAAAAAATCATAATAATTTGATATTATTTTTATTATACTGTACTTGATTTCTTTCTCATACATTATAGGATGTATTCACTTAATTTAATTTGTTTGTTTATTCGTTTTAAATAAAAAAAGAAACTCGACCTACACATATATTATTAAATTATATATATATTAAAAAGTATTTGTTTACAGATTTTTATTATTATTCAATAAGCTTGACATTTAGTATTGCTCATATATTTATTAAACAAATATCTTATGTTTATCGAATAGTAATGTGCTAGATTATGATAATCAGTTATCATTTATTAAAAGTGAATCTTATATATATATAAAAGACATCTGTGATAATAGGCTTTTACAAATTCATATAGTAATTAATAAAGCAAGTCATATATAACATGACATTACTTTTATGAGCTTGTAATTACAAAAATGCACATAGAGAGCGTACCAATAGCTCTAACAAGCTCGTAAAATAACAAGTGCGGTTATGAGAAATATTTAAAATCTCTATCCAGAACACTCTTATCTCCAGACCATGGTTTCGGGCTTATGGCCCACGTCAGTGGAGAGCTAGAATATTCGGACACTAGACCTAAAATATCAACTCAAAAAACCAGCACTTATTTCAAACGTATATTTAAGAAGAAACTCTGAATTTTTCGGACATGAAAATGTCTTTAAATCCAGCTATCTAACTTAAATAGCTATATGGGACTGAAGTATATTCAGATCTACCATATTCTAATAGGCTCAGCATAGCCAAAGCCTTAAAGGTAAAATTATAATAATTAATAAAGCAAGTCATATATAACATGACATTACTTTTATGAGCTTGTCCGAAAAATTCAGAGTTTCTTCTTAAATATACGTTTGAAATAAGTGCTGGTTTTTTGAGTTGATATTTTAGGTCTAGTGTCCGAATATTCTAGCTCTCCACTGACGTGGGCCATAAGCCCGAAACCATGGTCTGGAGATAAGAGTGTTCTGGATAGAGATTTTAAATATTTCTCATAACCGCACTTGTTAATTTACGAGCTTGTTAGAGCTATTGGTACGCTCTCTATGTGCATTTTTGTAATTACAAGCTCATAAAAGTAATGTCATGTTATATATGACTTGCTTTATTAATTATTATAATTTTACCTTTAAGGCTTTGGCTATGCTGAGCCTATTAGAATATGGTAGATCTGAATATACTTCAGTCCCATATAGCTATTTAAGTTAGATAGCTGGATTTAAAGACATTTTCATGTCCGAAAAATTCAGAGTTTCTTCTTAAATATACGTTTGAAATAAGTGCTGGTTTTTTGAGTTGATATTTTAGGTCTAGTGTCCGAATATTCTAGCTCTCCACTGACGTGGGCCATAAGCCCGAAACCATGGTCTGGAGATAAGAGTGTTCTGGATAGAGATTTTAAATATTTCTCATAACCGCACTTGTTAATTTACGAGCTTGTTAGAGCTATTGGTACGCTCTCTATGTGCATTTTTGTAATTACAAGCTCATAAAAGTAATGTCATGTTATATATGACTTGCTTTATTAATTATTATAATTTTACCTTTAAGGCTTTGGCTATGCTGAGCCTATTAGAATATGGTAGATCTGAATATACTTCAGTCCCATATAGCTATTTAAGTTAGATAGCTGGATTTAAAGACATTTTCATGTCCGAAAAATTCAGAGTTTCTTCTTAAATATACGTTTGAAATAAGTGCTGGTTTTTTGAGTTGATATTTTAGGTCTAGTGTCCGAATATTCTAGCTCTCCACTGACGTGGGCCATAAGCCCGAAACCATGGTCTGGAGATAAGAGTGTTCTGGATAGAGATTTTAAATATTTCTCATAACCGCACTTGTTAATTTACGAGCTTGTTAGAGCTATTGGTACGCTCTCTATGTGTAAATTCATATAGTTGTTTGATATATGAGTAAATAGTTTTATACCAGGATATGGATATTGAAGAGGCAAAAAAATAAAAGAAAATCTCTATTCTCTGGATTAAAGACTTATTTAAAATTAATCTGAATTATTATATAATCTGAAAACTTGTGTTGCTTTGCATATAAGATGTTTCCTGTTTGGAAAGTATCTTGGAGTACTATTTGTCATTTTTGATACCACGGTGTGTTATTAAGAGGTTTGGCTTAAGTATAACATTTATTTAACTTCTTTAAAATAATATGAAGATTTCTTCCTTTAATATTTTTTATAAATATTTTGTGGATTTTAATTTTTTTTTTTTTTAACACACAGCATATTACAATAGATGAGAATTGAAATATACTTACCAATACAGAATCATGAATAGATATATTTTTAATAACTTAAACATTTATATTGAGAAACATTTTATATTACGAAAGCTATAGATATGAAACATGCAATTGAGAATAGTGATAACTATTATTGAGAGAGAGAGAGAGAGAGAGAGAGAGAGAGAGAGAGAGAGAGAGAGAGAGAGAGAGAGAGAGAGAGAGAGAGAGAGAGAGAGAGAGAGAGAGAGAGAGAGAGAGAGAGAGAGAGAGAGAGAGGGAGGGAGGGAGGGAGGGAGGGAGGGAGGGAGGGAGAGGGAGAGGGTCATAAAATGGAAAGAAAAGTGTGTTAGTCCTCAGCCATATATAAAAATTATAAACAAAAGCTTAATAAACTCAAATCAAAAATTGAGTATAGAAAAAAAAATATAAAGACAGTTATTAAAAATATAGTTGCTTACGCAGGAAAAGACACCAAAAAGGAATCTGAAAACTCGGGATTTATCAGTGTGAAAGAAATTAAGCAACAAGAAACCTTTACAAATACCAAAAAAATAATTACTATGGCAGAAGAACCATTTAAAAAGAAACTTTTATATAAAAATGAAGTACCACCATGGAAGAGGAACAGGAAAAAATTCACAGATGGTGTTCATGGTCCATATCGGACGCATATAATTAGAAGATCAAACAGTAACAATGATCTCCAAAGAAAATACAGAAGTGAAGAAGCAAGACATCACAGTAATGTTAAACATGATAAATTTTCAACAAAGAGACGATCCAGAAGTACGTCACCTCATAATACAAAAGAGGACTATAGGAGAACTGATCATGATCCTCAGTTTCTCCAAACCAGGTTGCAGTTATGATTCAGAATAAAATAGAGATAGCTGATGGAAAAAGTTTGTGAGTGTGGTGTAGTGGTGCATGAACTTGTGTTTTTCATGTTGAGATGGTGGATGATTGAGCAGAGCTGCTTGGATGCATTGTGTTATGATGCTCCGAAGTATATGCTCGGCACTATCCAGACCTGGATGTTGTGCTTCAAGAGTAGTCCAGCAGTGTGTATATATAGGTCTCATGGATAGGCCTTGGTCTCATGGATAGGCCAAATGATAGCCCCTAAGACTCACCGAAGCTGAGCAGGGTTGGCTGAGTGCCAAATTGATTTTTTTTCTCTGGCTCCTATTCTTGATTGGATGATAATACTTCTAGTTATAAGAGAGGTAATGCTTAAAAATGAGATATTTTCTCGTGACGTCATGAGGCGGTGTGTACTGGTAGTTTGTGCTTGGCCATCTATTTGTCCCAGCATTGGAAGCTATGGTTCATGTATTCACTTTTCCAGCTCACCTTACCCATTCATCAGCATATCTAAACCAGGCAGTACTGAGAAATAATGTGTATAGTATGTGGAATGAAATCGTACTTCCAGGCGATTTCATCCCAAAATTTGGTGAGGGGTAATGAAACAGTTATGCTATTACTCATATAGATATTCAAAAGACCCCCCCCATTTAAAAAACGTCTAGCGTGATTCAATCTAATTGGGAACGCAATAAAGCTGTAATTTGTTAAAAAAAAAAAAGGAAAATCATATTTTTAATTTTGTGATTGATGGATTTAAATAAAATGTTAAGTTATCTTATTTTTTTTTATCTGTCTCAATAAAAAAAAGAAAAGAAATTAATTATCCAATCATTAAAAAGAAAAAAAGAAAAGATACTTGAGTTAAACTGAGGCAGTATTCAAATTAGGCACGTTGTGAAAAGAAAAGAACTTTTTTTTTTTCTCTCATCTTACACAGAGAAGCAGAACATATTAATTTTTTTTTTTAAAAAAAAAAAGTGTATTACTTAATTCTTCTGACATATTAAAATATAGCTCTAACAAAACGTGAGAATGGAAAAAGAAAACTTTGCTAGAGGAATTATGAAGACAATGGGGTAAATTAGCGGCTTCAATTTCTCCATGCTGTGCCATGACTCTCCATAAATGAAATAACCCGCCTTCTTTATGAATAAACTGGATTGTAAAACTGGAAGGTAATTATGTTATAAGAATATTAAAACATCTTTATCTTACGTTATAAAGTGAAGTTATGAAATAACTACATAGAATTTGTTTTGTAAAATATTAGAACACGTTTATCATACGTTATAAAATGAAGTTATGAAATAATTACATAGAATTTGTTTTTTGTAAAATATGAAAACATCTTTATCATACGTTATAAAGTGACATTATGAAATAATTACATAGAATTTGTTTTATAAAATGTTAAAACGTCTTTATCATACGTTATAAAGTGACATTATGAAATAATTACATAGAATGTGTTTTATAAAATATTAAAACGTCTTTATCATACGTTATAAAGTGATATTATGAAATAATTACATAGAATTTGTTTGATAAAATGTTAAAACGTCTTTATCATACGTTATAAAGTGAAGTTATGAAATAGCTACACGCAAATTTATTTATAAAAATATTTGAACGTATTTACTATATGAATTAGAAATGCTTTAATTGCATATTACTTCTATCTGGGTAATGTAACAGAGTTTATGTATAAGAATATACTTTTATATTTGGCTAAATTATAAATGCCTCAATTATCAAATGATAAATCCTCTACAAACCAAGAATTGCTGAGTTCAAATGTCTACCAATCGGTAATAATTAATAAAATGATGAAATGCTGTATAAATCATAAATACTTGACTGCTTCTCAGCTTCTTATAATGTAACAGAGTTTATGTATAAGAATATACTTTTATATTTGACTAAATTATAAATGCTTTAATTACCAAATGATGAATACTCCACAAACCAAGAATTGCTGAATTTAAACGTTTACCAATCAGTAATAATTCATAAGATAACGAAATGTTATATAAATCATAAATGCTTAACTGCTACCAAGCTTCTTCTCATAAAGGAATACAAAAATAAACTATTGTTGAATTGGAACATTTCCAAGCTTCTTCTCATAAAGGAATACAAAAATGAATTATTGTTGAATTGGAATATTTCCAAGCTTCTTCTCATAAAGGAATACAAAATGAACTATTATTGAATTAGAATATTTCCAAGCTTCTTCTCATAAAGGAATTAATGAACTATTGTTGAATTAGAATATTCACAAGCTTCTTCCCATAAATGAATTCAAAATGAACTATTATTGAATTAGAATATTTCCAAGCTTCTTCTCATAAAGGAATTAATGAACTATTGTTGAATTAGAATATTCACAAGCTTCTTCCCATAAATGAATTCAAAATGAACTATTATTGAATTAGAATATTTCCAAGCTTCTTCTCATAGAGGAATTAATGAACTATTGTTGAAATTGCAAATTAATTGTTATTTAATAAATTTTTTTTTGTTACTAAAATTAAATTGGTTATCCAGTTGTCCAGTTTTGTTTATTTATCGCATCACTCACCAATTATAGCACTGGTTCATGAGAATCTCATGTTCTCTGAGCTACGTCTGACATAACTTGACCTAGGCCAGTCAGGTTGTAGTGAGATGGAACTCTAATGGCGCTCTTTGGGAAACCAAACATAGAAATATTTAGATGTTTCCAGTCTCTATGTACTACATCCTCTGATGAGCAGGAAATATTGTTGTAGGGGGGCATTAACATCTGCATTAAGAATATCAATTGATGGTTCCTTCCTGCAGCATGCTCATCAGAAAATTGTTACAACTGACGTAATAAAACGGTTGTATGGTGGTCCGGTTACAATATATATATATATATGTGTGTGTGTGTGTGTGAGCAAATATCTGAAGCTTTTCTTTACTGATCCCCATTGTGTTAATCTCTGAAATGACCTTGTAGCCATTGCTAAATAGAAAGTTTGATTTTTTACAGTGATCTGGTTGATAGTACTTCATATGAGATCATTTTAAGATTAACTTTACAAAGATTGGTAAACAATAATATTTAAACAGCATTAAAATGTTGCACATGTGCTTTGGATTTTAAATATAAAATGAATGAATATTAACACTTCAACCACACGATAAAGTCTTTGGTAAAGAAAAAGCTTTAAATATTTATTAATTTATGTATGAATGTGTCTTGTTATATCATGAATTTTTACTTTGTAGATATTTACTATAATTATATTTCCCTAGAATGCTAAGCTGCTCAGATGATATAAATTGAAAAGTTTACCAATACCACTCTGTTTTGCTTATTTCTCTTTTATTTAATATATCATAGCCTTTTATTATGAATTAACATATTATTGATTTAGTTATTAATTTATTTTAATGCAGCCATGGTTTTTTATTTTTTGCTTATATAAAGAAAATTATAGAACACTAAAATTAATAAGATATATGTATATACAAGCAAATTCATTATCAATTTTTTTCCTCTTCATAATATTATTGTTTAAACAACTTGTATAAGCATAAAGAAAAAGGTGATCTTGTAGTGTTTTAACGTAATGGTTTAAGAAAATTCATTCGTAAAACTTATTATAACAATATGGATCAGAATACATTTTATTAAAAATTATATATTACAAATTATATAATTAGTCAAAAAGAAAGAAAGCATTAATTAAAAATGATTACTATATTTGTAAAAACTATTTAAAATAACCAAATTTTAAACTAATGTTGCAATATTATGATAAATAATTATTTCTTATACTATTAATAAAGATAGTTAGTAGTAACAATTAACATTCTTAATTTTCAGAAACATGCCAGTAATTTAAATTAGTTACTGCAAATCATTTCAAAATATTAGACTATGAGATAGTTCAAATTTGATGAAAATCAATAAGTTAAGTGATGTTAGAGAAACAATTGCAAGAAGGATAGCTGAAACAAAAAACAATTTATAAGTAAATTTTCTACTGAGATAAGGCAATGTATGAAGAAAAGAAAGAATATGAAAATTTAAAAAAATGATCTATTAAGAAGAATTAAATATCTAGAGTTTTGTAAAAATGAGAAGAAAAAGAATTAATAATTATAAAACAAAACATAAGAATAAATTGGCAAGAAAACTATAGAAGAAAATATGATCTTAAAAGTGTAAACAACATCTTAATATTAGAAAGAAAAAGCAATACGAATAAGAAATGAAAGATGACATCATGAAATGTTTTGAAGATAATGTGTTATTTAATAATAAAAGACTAGAAAACAAAATATCCCCTGCAACTACTTATATTTTCTAAATTGTCAAGTGTTTTAAATGAACAAATAATTAAATCTTATGAAGATGGGAAAACTCAAGAAAATCATGAAATTATTATTGATATCTTAAAAGGAGCAGGTGAAAACAGAGAAAAATTGTTGATAATCCTATATATCAATTGTCTAAATGATAAAGATATACCAGATGATCGGAAGAATGTATTAATGACACTGTTATTTAAGAAAAGTGATGAAGATATTAGAAATTACAGACTTATCATCTCTTCTATCAGTTTTACACAAAATCTTTATCAAGATAATTATGACTAATTTGTAATGAACTTTGGATTGGAAATAAATCAAAGGAACAAGTTGAGTTTAAAAAGTTATTTTAGAAAGTAGCTAAATTCCAAAGTTTTGAGAGAAATTGTAGAAAGGTCCAATGAAAATGAGTTGACATTATGCTTTGGAAAGGCACTTGATTTTATAAGCAATTTTATTGGGATTAACATTTTGGATCATCAAAATATAAACCCAGGATTTTACATATTCTGAATATTTATCAAAATGCAGCAGCAGTGACTAGATTACATTGTGATACTAAGAATATTAATACTGAGATGGATGGACAACATGATGATTCTATATCTCCAACCTTTTATATAGTTTTACGAGAAATATTTTGTGGATTAAAATGGGAAACTAACAAGTAAAAGTAAATGAAGTTATGTACATTTAGATTTTGCAGGTGATGAGATTGTTTTTGTTACAGAGTTTCAAGTAATATTGCTAGCATCATTAGATGAAAATAAGAAAATAGACTAGATGTAAATATTAAAAAGACTAAAATAATGTTCAGTAGATTTTTTCAGAAGTAAATAAAGTTTTAAATTATGAATTAGAAGAAGTTAACAATTATAAATACCTTGATCAGATTAATAATACTGTTGAAAACTTAATGGACAAAATTAATCACAGATTAGTTTTTATGGTAGAAATGGGTCAGTATTAAAAAAAAAATACATATATTTGAAAAGGAACATTTTTAATAAATGGGTTGATCTGAAACTTGGATAGTCAACAAATGAGTAATATAGAGACTCTAGAACACACAAGAACCCTCACTGGAGTATGGAAAGATATATATTAAGTAACAAGAAGAGATTGAAAATAAAATACATGAGTGAGAAAACAAAAATCTATCATTGAGATCAGTGAAAGAATTAAAAAACTGAAATTGAGCAATGTGGAATATATTGGTAGCTGAAATGATAATGGACAGATAATTGAAGTTTTAAATTGGATCCCAAGAGAAAATAAAAAATAGAAAGATATCATATGTGAGATGGATAGATGAGATAAAGAAATTTTCTAATGTGATGTGAAGTAAAGACGCTATGGATCAGAGAAACTGGATTAAACTTGGAAAGACCCTATTCTGCAATGAATAGATGATTGTTGAAAATGATAATGACAATGATGAAGAAAAAATTATCAAAAATTATTTAATAAAAGTTGAAATTAATAATTATCAAAGTTATTTATTTGAGCATAAAAAAGTTTTACTCGATTGAAGATCAAAAGATCTGAGTTGAAGTGTTAGAATTTACTTAATATTTTTTACATATGTAGATAAGATATTTATTTTATTTAGTGCTATGTTGTATAAACTGTAATATTAATAATTAGCCATTAAGCTAATGCACAGGCATAGTAAAAGTAATTTAAAATGATTGCTTAACATCTTCACACTCTCATTTTCAAACGCTTATGATAGATGATTCATTCTATCTTTTCACAAAGACTTTATCTTGTGTTTGGAAAATGAGAGTATTCATTTATAGTTAAAATCCACAAAGCACATGTGCATTAGCTTAATGGCCAATCATTAATATTTTTAGGTAACAAATGAATTGCAAAAACAGATTTAATCAGGTTAAATAGTTAACTAAAAATTTATCTGTGTTGTGGACTATAATTTATTCTAATATTTTTCCCAGTTGTCATATCACTTTATGAGAATTATTTTGTTTTCCTGATTATTATTTATAATTTTACCTTTTACTTGTAATGAATTGACATAATATTCTGAGGAATATCTATTAAGAAGTTCTATACTTGTCTAGAGTTAAAAAGTTCGATCCTCTAGTGCTGAAAAAACCTGTTTGGTGTAATGTAGCAGGGATCCTATTTTCATTTGGTTCATATTATATGTGTATTATACCTTTTCAATATTAATATTTTTAAATGATTATCTAAAGGAAAAAAAATACAATTATCAGGCTATGACACTTATTTTCATTATGGAAAAATTATTTTTAAGAGAAAGCTAAAAAGGATTAAAAACTTATTGCATACTTTAAATTACTTTTTAGGTCATTTTTAGAAAAGAGTTAATAACAAATTAGTTATTAATTTTTTATAGTTAATTTTTAATTAAATATTTTATCGGCAATTAAAATTTATTTACTGTATTGGAAATAATTATTTATTATCATAATAGCGACAATTAGATACATTTGATAAATGAAAATGTGATTCAGACTAAAATGTTCTGCTAATCTCTGTAAAAGTTTAGCTCATTAAAATTAATTCAAATAAGTATTATTTAAATAATTGTTTGTTACAGTTTTCAAATATAATCATTAAAAAAAATTTTTTTTTTTGTTAATTGTGTAATCTATAATTTTTAATAAAAGTTATATTTGCCCATATTTTTATTGTTAGATTTATGAAGGGGTCAGCTTGTATATATAACACTGATTTTGATATTGGTAGTCTAGAAAGATTGTTTAGGACTAATATCCAAATCCAAAGTACAGCATTATTTAGAATTCTACTTGGAAGAGACAGGTATAATATATATGTATGTTTGTCATAAAAGAATTGAAATTAAATAGCAGATTGACATAAACTTAGCTTAATTTTCCAATTCAACTTATAATTATGTGGGTACTTACGGATAATTCAACCGATGACATATTTGACTTACCGATTTCCCTTCCGGTAGACATCAACGTTTTTTTGCATGACAAACGTTGTCATGGCAACAAAGTGACTGGCGTGATTAATCCATCAGAGAGTCAATTTATTTTTTTTTTCACCAGCGAGATTTAAAATTCGGAGAGAGGTTTGGGAAATTTTTTGATTTTTCTGTCTATTGTGATTTTGCTATTCACGGCATCACAGTTACTTTTTTGAGCTGTTAATTCGGGTAAAGTGTTTTATTTATCTGTTTATTTTAAATTTACAAAAATTTTTGTTAATATTTCTACAATTCTCAAACTTACATTGAATTATGTTTAATGTGTAAATAATTTATTCCGGTAAAGTGTTTTTTATTTATCTGTTTATTTTAAATTTACAAAAAGTTTTTGTTAATATTTCTACAATTCTGAAACTCACATTGAATTACGTTTAATGTGTAAATAATTTTCAATAATTTTTTAAAACAAATTTGGAATATACATTACCAAATGCATGTGATAACACGGTTTCTCCAACGATGCCATTAATACCAGATTCGCATTAATTTGGGTAAAGTGTTTTATTTGTTTATTTTAAATTTACAAAAACTTTTTGTTAATATTTCTACATTACGTTTTTAATGTGTAAATAATTTGCAATAATTTTTCAAAACAATTTTGCAATATACAATACATTTTTAAAATTTCGAAATGCATGTAAAAGTGTGGCGTTTTCTCGACGCCATTAATACCAGATTTGCATTAAATCGAGTCTTTTTTATTTAGCTGTTTATTTAAAATTTACAAAAAATTTTTGTTAATATTTTTACAATTCTGAAACTTACATTGAATTACGTTTAATGTCTTATGTTTAATGTGTAAATAATTTTCAATAATTTTTTAAAACAAATTTGGAATATACATTACCAAATGCATGTGATAACACGGTTTCTCCAAGGATGCCATTAATGCCAGATTCGCATTAATTCGGGTAAAGTGTTTTATTTGTTTATTTTAAATTTACAAAAACTTTTTGTTAATATTTCTACATTACGTTTTTAATGTGTAAATAATTTGCAATAATTTTTCAAAACAATTTTGCAATATACAATACTTTTTTAAAATTACGAAATGCATGTAAAAGTGTGGCGTTTTCTCGACGCCATTAATACCAGATTTGCATTAAATCGAGTCTTTTTTATTTAGCTGTTTATTTAAAATTTACAAAAAATTTTTGTTAATATTTCTACAATTCTGAAACTTACATTGAATTACGTTTAATGTGTTATGTTTAATGTGTAAATAATTTTCAATAATTTTTTAAAACAAATTTGGAATATACATTACCAAATGCATGTGATAACACGGTTTCTCCAAGGATGCCATTAATGCCAGAGTCGCATTAATTCGGGTAAAGTGTTTTATTTGTTTATTTTAAATTTACAAAAACTTTTTGTTAATATTTCTACATTACGTTTTTAATGTGTAAATAATTTGCAATAATTTTTTAAAACAATTTTGCAATATACAGTACTTTTTTAAAATTACCAAATGCATGTAAAAGTGTGGCGTTTTCTCGATGCCATTAATACCAGATTTGCATTAAATCATGTCTTTTTTATTTAGCTGTTTATTTAAAATTTACAAAAATGTTTTGTTAATATTTCTACAATTCTCAAACTTATTTACAAAAAATATTTGTTAATATTTCTACAATTCTCAAACTTACATTGAATTACGTTTTAATTTTATTTTTAATTTCTGAATTATATCATACAGAAAATTTTTTTTCATCATCGGCAATTATAAAAATTACAGCTATGAGAGTAATAAATGTCTGATATATGTGCACGCCGAGCCTGCAGCTCATCAAAAACCTCCAGAGGCCCTTAGCCAATTCCAGTGCTCCGCGCTGATGTATTTTAAAATTGAGAATATTTTGACGCATGCATGTACATTTTTTTTTATTTGTATTTTTTTTTTAGTATTTGCCTGACCTGCGTCAGATTTTTTTCATTTTTGAATAGTTTTTAGCATGTGACCTGGATAATTTAACCGATGACATATTACCCTGAAGGCATATCAGTCTAATCTTGCAATTTTTAACGTACTGTGTTCACATGATCTGCGACACATTTTAGCGATTACATGTGTCCGCAGATCACTTGGAGATGTTATCTTAAAAATCGCAACATCAGACTGATATGCCTTCAGGGTAATATGCCATCGGTTGAATTATCCGTAACAACCATTATATGATTTTATTATTATTATATTTGCCTGAACTTGATTGTATGTGCATTTGAATGATTTAGGTAATTTAAAATTTATATTGACATTTTAATGACAGTAGACAAATAGATATTTGGAAATCTATGAAGCTTTTTATTCTTAATAAGGGAAATTCTTTTGAGTTAAGCTTTTTAAGGGAAAATTAGATAACAATTGTCAAGCATTGGTGGCCTTGTGGTTAGCATAGCTGCCGTATAAGCATCTGGCCCAGGTTCACTTCTGGTCACCGCTTTGATATATATATATATATAAACTAGATAACAATTTCTGAAACTTATATTCAATCACATGTTGACTTGTATTTGTGGAATTTATTAAACAAAAGCAAAGGAAGCTATTTTTGTTAATAGAAAATATAAACAAGTTATGTGTGAGAAGTTCTGAATTAAAAGTAATTAATGAATTTTTAAAACAAACCACTATTTTTAACAAATTGGTGCTAATGGAATGAAAGAATTATATCAGTCATGCCACTTAAAATTGACCTAGTTTGGTGTTCCTAATGAAATATAAAAGTCACATCAATAAACAATGTAAATATGAAAATATAAAGTATTGGATTATATATATAATAAATTAAAGTTATAAATAGTGGAATATCATACACATTAAAAATTAAATTATAGTCACTTAATTTTATTATTGAAGAAATACAACTTTGTTAATAGAAAATGTTAATAAGTTTATATATGAGATTTTGAAGAGGTTTTCAAAGTAAGTAATTATTTTAACTATTTTTAATGAATTATTGACATGCTGGTAAAGTTGATCTAAATATTGATAAAGAAGTCTGAGAGTTGCATAAGTTTTTTCAACTATTGTACTTCAGAAAGGATAATGGAGATACGCCAGAATTTTTTTCTCCATGGCATGTGGATGGAGCTCAGAGGCAAGGCCTTTCATAGAATTATACTATGGCTATAGATAATATTTTTGATAAGCAGGTACGTAAACTAGAATTAGAATATAATATCAGAGCTGGCCTGATAAACGGAAGGAGGGTAGTATAATGTTTTTATTTGGAGTGATAGTGGAGTGTGTGTGTGTTCTTTTACATAGAATAAAAATGTTGAGATATTTAAAAAAATTATATTATTTGCAAAATTCTATCTCTACTAATAATATTGCACAATTGTCCAAAACATAATATGAAAACTTTTGAAAGAAAAAATTAATAATTTCAAATTCAACAAAATGTTACTAAATAAATATTTTTGTTTTAAAGTATTATTTAATCATTGTTTCAAAAATTATTTTTTTAAACATTAATTTGTTTTATTTTAACATATGTTTTAGTCTCCTGGTTTATTTTATAGAAGTAAATGAATAAAACAGGTATGATATTTACTAAACATGTTAAATAACTAAACACATTATTTAAGCTTTTTTTTTTGCAAAAGCACTGGGAAAAAATGTCTTTTAATTTATTTATAGAATGGAGGGGTGTGTGTTAAAATTTACCTTGCATAAAGGTGCCTCTTACTCATGCAGTGGCACTGAATAAATTTAAAAAAAGACAATAATATAATCTAATAAATAATCAAATGCATGCATATAATAGATTTAGTTACAAAATAAAATATAGAATTTATCTAAAGATTGGGAAAATTTAAAAATTATTTGAGAGTTTATGAGTTTTATCAACAAGAGGATCTTAACATTTATTCATTATAAAATAATAAAATGTTTAATTATAGATTTTGTCTACCTATGTTTTACATATTGGCAATTGCTAATGATCATTTCTTCACTAATTGGTGTTAAAATATTTCAACAAGCCTCATTAACAAAAGTCACATTCAAATTAAAACACATGCTTCAACTTATTCGGAATCATTTTAATATTTTGCATTTAATTAATGAGTAATTTGTTAATGATTCACTAATTACCTTTAAATAGTAATTTATTTTAAAGAGGGTATGAAAAAAAATGATTTAAGAATATTGATTACTTAGTTTTGAATTCTAATGTAAAGTAATATTTTTTTTTAAAAAAATAATATGTTCATAAAGTTTTGAGCAAAAATAAATCGTTTATTATTTTTAGTAACTGTTAATAGATTTATTGGGAGATTCTTGTTTACATTTTTTGGCTTGAGTTATAGAATTTGTAATATGCATCAACCAAAACAATTAATTATTCACATTTTAAATTAACTGAAAGTAATGTTTATTGAAAAAAGGATTTAATGAGCCTTATATTAAGTAATTTTTATATATACTGTGTATGTAACTAACTGCTTATCATGATATGATTGGAAAGTTGAGTTTCTAATTACATATTTGTATCATATTAAATTAAACAGTACCAAATATATTTTTATAAAAAAAAATTTTCAATTTTAACATCAAATTGTTAGTTCATTTCTCAGAGAGCATGCAACATTTGATCTCTAGAAGTCGCATGTTTTTTGTCCAGAATCCTTTAGCTATGATGGACTGCATAGCTGAAGGTTTCTGGATAATAGCTGTACCTGTCAATATCATGTGAATTTTAGAATAATCCATTTAATTATTAATATTTTCTGCTGTTTACACGATGATAGAGCTAAAATTTCATGGATTGATACTAAACCCATCGCTTGCGATATTCTAATAATGTTATTTCATTTCCAAATAATCAGATATAATCTAAATTCTAATTGGTTTTAACTTTAATTTTTTTTTATAATTAAGCATTTCTCAATTGGTAATGAGCTATGATTATGGGAACTTAGACTTCCTGAAAGCGCTCAGATGATTAATTAAGATTATTAATTACTACACTATATAGCTTCATTACATGTGCATAAAACACAATTATAGAGTTAAAAAATAATTAAATTAAAGATATGAAGAATAGTTATTAATATGAGAATAATTATTGATTGCATTTTTATTATGCATGAATTTCTATCTCAATCATTAATTGGTTGTAGTAGAATGGCAGACATAATAGCTAAAGGTTCCCAGGGTACCCAAATATTGAATGACTTTCTGAATGATTAAAGATTATATATATATATTGCAAAATTCCATGGAAAAACCCCACAAAGCTTTATGAAATCTGACTAAATATATCCGTTTTACAGTGCACAAGTTCTTAAAAAGTTCTGGGTTTTAAAATATGGTAGTATTTTCTATTAATTTAAGACTAATAACAGTATACAGTTGTGATAGTTCACCTATGTATCAAATGTGACACACTTGCAGAAATAAATTTATTGCATTGGAGTTGTGATCATATTTTAAAAAGTAAGCCCATCTTTTTTTTCTTCTCATAAGAACTTTATTATTTATACATTAGTGCAATGGTAAAAGCAATACAATTAATGACAAAGCTGAGATGAGGATCACATAGATAGTCTTGCAGTCAGGTACAACTAAATGTACAACCAAAGCATTATAAATGAAAGTCGGCAATGAAAAGAAGGTCCCATGTAGTCTTAAAAATCAATAAAGGAGCTAATTTTTTTTTCTATCATGTCCGAAGCTTTGATATGAACAATTGACAGGGATTATCAATAGTAGGATTAAAGATAAGCATACATCTAATTGACCAATATGCAAAGAGTAAGAAAGTGGAGATTCTAATAGAAGGAAACACACCATTGTCAATATGACTTATCAGGGTAGTGAGAATAAGTTTCTGGCTTATATAGATGGATGCTATAATGTCTTTATAACATTGAAGTGAGGTACAATGACAGAAAACATGCAACATGGTCTCATCATCCCTATGAAATAAAGGACAGACCTGGTATATGCATGAGATACCCCTATGTGTGACCAGAAAATGGCTTTTAGGAAGAGCATTTAGGTTTATCTTGATCAGAAAGTCTAAATATTTAGGTTCCAGATCCCACCCTTGAATTTTTTAATAATGGTATGATTAATGAAGGATAATTGGAAGGATAAGGAGGAATATCATTATTAATAAGATGATATGCCTCCCAAAAGTTAATTTTTTGAGAATTTGGTTCAATAGGTATAATGGTAAATTTTGAGATGTGCTCTAATAGGGTCGACAACCAGCTCTTCTCAGGAGGATGGAGGGGTTTAAACAGCAAGAAGCATAATGCATCAGGGAACCGAGAAAATTTTTTTAGGATGGTATTATAGGCTCATTGGAATTGGAATGTTGCAGTGGAGTGAAATGAAAGTCCATTGAGTTTCGCTTCTGAAGGTTTCTGAGACTAATAGCTATGGTTCTGCCCTTCCAGAAAAGTTTTAAGCATAAAGTGTTTATTTTCTTAATAAACTCTCATGTGAAATTGATGACTGGCATGAAATATGAAATCTTTGGAAACACTAGGATGTTAAGAAGTGAGGTCTTTGCAAATAGGGACATATAGACTTTTGATAATGTGATCTTCTGAGTAGAGAGAAGAAGTAATTTTTAGATGTTTTTTTTCATTGCTGAGGGTGAATTAAAGATCAGGAAAAAATTTTTGGGGTTTGACAGAAAATAGTTAGGTGACAGTGTTTCTGGAGGATAACTTCCATGCTGAGGATTTACCCATGTTGAAAGTCAACCCAGACTTGGAGGAAATGATCCGCAGAATTTCAATAAGTTAGGGTGTCAGCTTTTGGGAAGGGAGAAAAACAGCCAGGTCATCTATGAAAAAGATATGGGGGATTGATTTCTTGAGTGCTGGGATGTATATATCGGGAAGATTCTGCTCGAATTTAATTAATAATGAATTAATATAAATTATAAAAAGCAGGGTGCTAAGCTGAGAGTCCTGTGGAATGGAATTTGTAGGAGAGAAAGAGGAAGAAGTCCTTCCATTTAGGGAGATAGAAATGTCCCTATTATTGAGAAGATTACCTATTATATTGATAATGCCAGATGCTATGTTGAACTTGCCAAATAGGTTGAGGAGACAGTGGGTCTGAATGGAGTCAAAGGCTCCAGCAAGGTCCAACTGGCCACCAGTTTAGATTTTTTAATGTTCTATTGTAGTCTACGATCATTTTAAATAAACTGATGGTGTCAGCCATGGATGAACCTTTTTGGAAAATTGATACTGAGAAATAATGAGAGAACCATATTCTGAATCTTGTCCTTAATAACTGATTCGATAATCTAAGCCCATCTTTGTAAATATAATTCTGTAATGAAAAACAATTTTTATTAGCACTATATAAAAAAAAATATATAACAAAAATTACAATTCGATAAAGAAAACTAAAAAAATTTTGCTCTTCATTTATTTTATAAATATATGTTTGACATTTGTTTTATTCTTGATATGATATGAGTAATCTAAACAAATCCTTTTATTTTCATTGTGAAATTAATAAAAAACAAAATGAGATCACATCCGACTGATTCAGATTTGAAAAATAATCTGCTACGTTCCTTCATATGATTAGAATGGAGTAAAAACTGGAATGCAGAAAGTTTGATCCTTATTTTAATACAATTGCATTTTAGTGTCATTCATGTAAGCAATATTTAAATTTTAATTTTTTTCTATACTACATTATTATATAAAACAAAAGATAAATATTTTTATAAGATATGACATATGTTTGAAAAAAATTGATATTTGATTATAAAATGTTGGAATCTCTGCTATATAGAATGTGTTTGACAACTGCTCTTTCTCTGTCCATTTCATCATCTTGATGAAACAAGCTCTAATTAGTATAATATATAGTTGTTTTTGTTGTAGTATGATTTGGAAATGTTTCATGTAGGTGTTAAACCATATGTTTAATTGATTATCCAGATGTGAGAGTGTGTGTATTCATGAGAAAAATAGCCTTTTTTAAAAATGTTGATAAATAATTAGTAATGGATCTTACATTTTTATTAGTTTACAGAGCGGTTTGCTATTAACTAGAAGGAGTCTCTTTGAAGAGTTAAAAGAACTGAACAGAACATTGGTATATAAAAAAGCAGCAACTTAATAAATTTTTAAATGATACATGGTGTTATTTAAGGAAAAGATGGTATATGAAAATATTTAAAAATGATTAAGAATTGAATATTTGATTCTGTAAAATGGTATAAAATAATAATCTTATAAGAAAATATAATCATGAATTGGCAAGGAAAGCTGTAGAAGATAATAAAAGGTTCAAATGTATACAACAACATATTATTGTTCGAAGAAAAGTTATTTCAACATTAAAAAGAAAATACGAAACTATTATTAAAAAGAGGGATGACATTATGAAATGTGTGGAAAAGTTCTCCAAAGAATTATATAGAAATAAAAAAACAAGAAAATAAAATAACTATGGCAATTATTACATATTTTGAATTTTTAAGCAAAACGGCAAGGTATGCAGTCAAATTCTTATTTATTACATTTTTCTTAGCTCCAAAAAAAATTAATAGAGTAATTCTGTTCATGATAAACAGTATAAAACTTTCATAGAAGTATTGTTAATAACATTAAATTGGAACCACTGCCCATTTAAAATTGCCTATCTTTTTTATATATTATATTTATCTACATTTTGCAAAAAAATTTTTTAAAGATATAAGTATAATCTATTTTTAATTTATGTGGTATATTAAATTTTTTTAAAAAAAAAAAAAATACTTTTTTTCCATATAAAATTGAAATATAAGGCTCTTCATTCTTCATGCTTGATTAGTTTCAGAAAAATAGCATTAAGGTTGAATTCAAGATTAATGATAGTCAAGCTTTATGTAAAATTAATACATAAAACAGGTTAAGAACTAAAAAAAAGAAAAGAAAAACTAAGTTAAAATATTTATTTTTCCCTTAGCATTCAAATTAAAAGAAAAAGAATTTAATGTCTCACCTTTTTTTCATTCCTGTAATTTTAACAAGAGCAATTTTTATATTTAAAAATACATTCTAAAGATGTTCTATTTCCTAAGCAAATGATTGTTTTTTTAATTAGATTTCTAAATAATTAGTAATGAATATTTAACACTATTTTTTAGAATTTTTCTTTTTTATATTCATATTATATAAAGTCTACATAATAGAATGAGAGGAATTGTTATTGCTACAGGTCAAAAATCTGTGGCATTTGAAATGAAAATTGGTATTAAACAAAAATGTATATTTGCTTCAACATTGTTTCAATTTTTGTGACAATGGTCTTTGGAATTGTTTACAGGCAGGTTAATCAAACAGAAATCAAGATATGTTACAGGTTAGATAGATCAAGGATCCCCAACCTTTTTGCATTTAAGAGCACATTCTATAATTCCAGCCAGGTGCCGGGCACCATTTATTTTTTCAATGTAAATTTATAGTTGGATATTGTTAATAATACACACAATGTACAAAAAAATATTTATTTCAAAAATAAAATTTTAACATATAAATAACATTTATATTTGTACACTGTAAAAGGATAGTATGCCCTACAATTTGATTACAATATAATACAATAAATTATAAGAAATTTTAAAAATTAAATTTATTTGTATCAGCTAAATAATTTTTTATCCTGTTCGGATAACGGCGGGCACACGTAAAATGGTCTGTGGGCGCTATGGTGCCTGCGGGCATAGGGTTGGGAACCCCTGGGTTAGATGATGTAATTTTTAATTAGGATTGATTAAAAGTGAAAATAAGAATTATTTTTTTGGATTACAATTTACAATATGCTGATGATTGTATAGTTTTTTTTAGTTTAAAAAACAATTTACAGAATGTTACTTAATATTTTCAATGTGTCTTATAAAAACCATGGTTTATTAATTAATGTTCAAAAAACTCAAGTACTTTATCAACCACTGATGGCAAAATTATCCTCAGCAAGTTTAGCTTTGAAAATGTAAACCAGTTTTAAATATCCTGGGAGTTTTCTAAGTAGAAAGATAGATTTTAGATGTTGAGATAAAATATAGACATCAGTGTATTGCTGCAGGGTCACAGGGAATTAATTACTGCAGTTAAGTTTTATATAGAATTGTTATTTTACCTGATGTATTATATGGAAGTGAAATTTGGACATCCTTTCAGCATATTATAAAGGCAGTTTAAGGATCCTCTTTAAACTTCAAAAAATACAATGGTCAGATCATAAAACCAATCAATATGTTCTTCAACTTGCTGGATGTGGTACTATAAATCAGACATGTAAAACAAATGAACAATACAAGATTTCCTAAAAGGGTGTTTTACAGTAAACTTGAGCATTGTTTTCATGGAAGAAAAGAGTACAATGTCATTTGTTTCCATTGAGAAGATATGGCTATTGGAGAGCTACAATTAGACAAAGTGTTGAAATATTTAGAAAGAAAAGTTTTCTAAAGAATTCAAAAGACAATATCGTAAAATATCAAACAGAAAAATGAAACAGCATGTTTTATATATGGACTTAGTTTTGTGATGACTATATAAATCAATCTTCTAGAGTAGTTTTTCTCTCTCTTTTTTAGAGTAAGAATAGCCCTACTCATTTATGAGTGGCTGTTTATTATTGTGTAATTTATATTAAAAACTTCTTTTGGAATGTTTACTCATGTCAGCATTTAGAACTATATTCTATATTTCATTTGGGATAAACTTTTATTAAATTATTATTCATACTATGTATTTTATTTTCATTTTTATGATTTTATGTTTAGATTTTTGTTGATTTTTTAAAGTTTTATTGGTGTTGAAACTATATAAATATATTTTTAAATTATAAATGACATCAACATTTCATTGACCCATGATATGTTCCTAATTTCACACTGTAAATATAACTTAAAAAAAAATAGTATGTACTGTTGTTATACTATCACTTCAGCAAAACAATTCTATAACTATATAAATACTTAATATAAGTAAATAATAAAATAGTTTGTTGTTTGAAAGTTCAGAAGAAGTTTGAGCACCAGAAGTGTTAGAGATGAATATAAATTCATGAATACTACTATAGCATTAAACTAGAAAGAATAATATTTAATTTATTAATACTGCACTACTATATGATAGATCATACCTGTATTTTAAATTGTACATTTTGATTTATAAGTGCAACTTATTTCACCTTCCACTCTAGATAAATGCATTAACGATTATCACTAATCATTTGATAAACTAGAGATTATCCCTGGCCCAGATATAAACTTTAAACCTTAGTTATATATATAATTAAACACCCACGCACAAAGTGATGCAATTTTATTATTCTTTTTCTGTGTGTATTATTTTTTTTACATATTCTTAATATCCTTCACTCCACCACACATTCTTAAAACATTTGAATAATGACACGTAAAAGACAAATTACTTTCATGATTTAATACCTACATTTTATTTGCTATCTTTTTCTTCTAATTAATTCTAGCTGTGTGTATAACACTTTTTAAAAACGTAAATACTATTAAAGACATAGTAAAATATTAGTGCAATAATCACCCCTGTATCCATGATATTTATGTCTGTGGTTTCAGTTATTCACACTTATAAATATGTCACATTTATTTTGATCTATGAAAATCTTCTATTTATATTTGCATTTAAGTCATGTCTTGATAATCTGATATTGGACTGTGTGGATTCAGTATTATTATTCATAATGATAATTCTATAATATGCTTTTTGCTTGCTGTAAGTAAATATATATATAAAACTTATAAAGTGCTAATCACTTTCAAAACTAATGTTCTCTCATTTCAGAAGTCTCATTTATTTATATTAAAGATGCTATTCTCTTTCAAAAAGGACATGACGTTTTTTTTAATTGCTTGAGATTTTGACCCTTATATTTTCTTTTAAATTTATTTAATTTTATTAGCACTTATTATTTTTTTTATTTATTTTTGGGATTTGGGATTTAATGAAAGATAGATTGTAACAAAAAAAAGGTAATCATCAATTTGTAAGACACTTATAGTTGTGCATTTGCAAATAGATACCCATAATTATTAACAGTTCATAAATAAATTTACTATTAAGGCGTATTACAAGACATAATTGAAAACTTTTACTTTATAGTTGTGCATTCCACTTGTAACTTGTATTAACTGCTCAGAAGTAAATTTACTATTAAGGCTTATTACAAGACATGATTGAAAACTTCTACTTAATCGTTGGGTATTCACACATACTACCTATATTTGTATTAACTATTCGGAAATAAATATACTATTAAGGCATATTATAAGATATGATAGAAAACTTCTATTTGATAGCTATTAGGATATAAAAAATATATATACAACTACAGTTTAGCTACACCATTGTATTCATTTAATTTTTGACTTAAATTATTTCTTAGAATTACCAGTAAGCAAATATTAATGATCTTTCAATCAGATTTTGACATTTTACAATTGATGTTAACCAGATGTACCGATAAATTACCATTATTTTCTTAAGCTATAAAGTTTGAAAAATAACACATTTATTTCTAATCTATTCAAACAGCTGCAGTTAACTTTATGGATAACTTTATAAAGTTTTTTAAAGTGAAAAATAGTGTCAATTTATTTTAATGTAAATTAGTATTGATCGTTAAAGATATTCACAACAATAATTATCTTGATGCAATATAGTGTTTTCCATTTTAACTTTCTCAATCAAAAAAGAAATATCCATTCTAGATGAATAAATTTTCATACATATATATATATAAACTACAAAATGTGTGTGTATGCACTTGTATGGTATGAAACTATTGTTCAATAGAACTATTTTTTAATTGTCTTTTATTTTAAGTAATACTGAAAGTTATAATAAAATTAATTTTATTGTGGTATATTTCAGTTACTTACATTTACTAGAGCACAGTCTTTAAATAAAAATGTATATGGATTTTGACATCTTGATCAAAAACATCAAGATAAAACTAAATGCTTATAAACTAATAAATTAAAGATCAGCATTTCAAGTCAATGCACATGCGCTTTTTTATAAATGTTAATAATAAATGAATACTTTCATTTCCAACACAAGATAAAGCTTTGCAAAAGAATAGAATGAATCCACCTATTCTTTCAACCCAAATGCTTAAGTATGGGCAAATCTTAAGCACTGGAAATGAAAGCATGAAGATATGAAAATATTTTCAATCATTTGGGTTTAATAATGTGCCTTAAACAAATACTAAAGTTAAGTAATGAATGAGCGAAGTATTCTTACATTTTGATAATTTAAATTTATATGAAATTTAATTGAATAGCTTAACAAATATACTGCCATATAGTGGTAATAAAATTAGAAAGAAAATTCTCAATCAGAAAGATAATCACCCTTCAACATTGCACTATTTAATCATGTTATTAACTCACTGATGTTATTGTGAGTATGCAGTATAGTACACTGAAACTGAAAATGCAACATAAAGAGTTTTAGAAAATAAGAGCAACCATCTTATCTTTGTACCTAAATGCAATTATATAGGCCAATCTAAAGCTTTTTGGAATGCGAGCATGAAGATTTAATCAGTCTATGTCCATTACATTATTAATTTATAGTTAAATCCAGCAAAATTTTCAAATTTATGGCTGCTAAATATTAGATAGTATTAGAATTAACATTAGTAATTCTCATTCAGAAGATAATGAAAACTATGCTTGTAAATTATGTTGTTATTAAATTGATTCTAATATCTAATATTTACCAGCCACAAATTTGAAAATTTCACTGAGTTTAACTGTAAATTAATAATGTGATGGATATAAAGTTACAAAGATTAAATCTTCATGCCCTCATTCCTAAATTCTTTAGATTGGTCCATGTATTTGTATTTAGGTACGAAGATAAAATGTTTGTTCTTATCTTTTAAAAGTATCTATCTTATGGTTGGGTTTGGGGTGTCCTGCACTTTCACTATAATAATGGCAATTTAGTAACATGTCTAAACAGTGCATGTTGAAGACTGATTACCTTTTGATTGAGAATTACTAATGAAAACTATGATTGTAAATTATGTCATTATTAAGAGAACAACTTGGTAACAATAAAGTAGTTTGCAATTTACATAATTTTCTATTAAAATACTGGTGCCAAGATGAATTTTAGGTATAAAAATCAATAATTGATTTTTCTTAACTTTTATAAAATTTCACAAATTTATCTTTAGACTTCTTTCATTTTAATATATGTATATTATAAATCTGAAAATCATTTAGGAGAGACTTATCTTTCGAATAAAATTAAAATATGGTTCTAAAAATGCTATTTTCTGTTTTTTTTTTTTGAATAATTTTACAGTGTTTAGACATTTTTTTTACCCCACGTTTTTCAGATTTATTGACATAATTCAAATAATCCATTATTGATATATATTAAATATAGGTAGTTATGTTCATCAAAATAATGTTTTGTACACGAATAAGTTTCTTAGTATCTTCATAGCAAGTTTGACTTATACATATATTTCACATATAAATATCAGTTCCAATTGACTATTGAGATTTTAAGTTTTATTACAACTATCAATTTTTTTTCTTAAATTCAAATTTGCCTTTTTAAATTTTAATAAACAGTTTTAAAACTAAAAGATTTAAAAATCAGAACCAACATTTTTAGGTTGAAATAAATACATTAATCTATTTCTGAAGCACTTTAGATTAATCCTATTATAATGGAATGTCTTGAGAGTTACTATTACTTTTAGTATATCTGTACAACTAGGTCTATATCATCTTGCATTGGTGGTCAAGAGGTCAGCATGACTACCTTGCACTTGCAGGCAGTTGCCCGGGTTGTGGGTTCGCGTCCTGGCTGATGCTATGACACTTAAAATAAAATAACTAGGTCTATATCTTTCCATGATTGGAAGATGCTGTAAAATACTTAGATAATATACTTTTTATTATCATCTGTTACAAAAATAACGAGCTTGATATTTTGAAATTATATATTATTAAAAGTTTAAACTTTACTAAAAATAAGTTTATTTAATTAAATTTTGGCATTATTATTATTTTTTACTATAACTTATAATATTTCTTTTAATACTATAAATTATCAAATTAATATTAGTTAGTATTTGATATCTCTTACTGCTAACTTTTATATCTATATTCATGTGTATAATTAAAATAATTTTACACACACACACCACAACAATAACAGCAACAAATTTGTTAATTCATTTAAACTATAACATCTTTTTTGTATGAAGATTTATTAATATAAATTCTATTCTCTGATATGTAATTGCAAATTTACATGTCATGTTTTTTTGATGATACACCTGGTTAATAGATAATCAGTATTTGATGATTCATCAGCATGATATGTAAGGGCTTTCATTCTTTTCTCTCACAGACATAAATGTGTAGATAATTACTTAAACAGATTTATGTTTTTATTTGACATAGTCTTATAGGACCAATTTATAAATTCTGATGCTAAATTTCGCACAAGATAATATATTTTTTATTTTGACTTTTTAATGCTGTAGAATAATCATTACAGATATTTGGTCTTGCTAATTTTTTTTATGATTCTGAGCCTTGCATGCATCATTTATTGATAAATTCTGTCCATTCATAATCATGAGATTGCCACTACTATGATTTATTATTATTATTTTTTTAAATGGCTACATATAACTTGGATCTGATCAATTTGGAAGCTATCATTAGTGAAGGTATCATCTTTTGGTTATTGTAATGTAGCATTTTCATGTAAATTTTAACTTTTTGTTCTCTGCATTTCTCTTAACAAAGAAATACTATATTAAAATTCTTTTATATAAAATTTTAAACAGAAATCCTTTTTTCATGTCAAATTTACTTCACCAATAATAATTTCATAATATCATAATAAAATGGTTTTTTGTTAAAATTATCCCCCCCCCCCATTGTTTTCAAAAGGCATTCTAATTTGAGTTTTATTATTAAAAACATTTTATTTAATTATTAAATATTCACTATATATTTATAAATGCTTATTATGATGGATTGCTTTGCCTTATGTTCATAAGCAATCACCACATTTTTTGAGGAAAATTAAAAAAATCTAGGGTATTTACCATAATTTAAATCCACATTTTTGTTGTTGGTAGTAAACTAGATTATCATGTATTTTTTTGATTTTTATCATTTATTATTAAAAGGAAAAGTAAAATTTTTAAATTTAATCTTAATTTTTAATTAATGTTGAGGTTTATTCAATTCATTATTGAATTTAATGTAATGGGTGCATTTTAGGAGAGAATATCATAATGATGATTATATATTATAAATATATATTCTTTTGCCTATAGTTAGACTTGAATATCCAGGCAGCAGGATATTACAACCAAACAATATAATTTGATGTTAGTTTTTTAATCTTTTAAAACAATTTCTGCTTGATGCAAAAAATTTAAAATGCTTACACAAAATAATAACTCCAAATATTTTTTATTTGGTTCTTTATGCATATGAATTCCTCTGTTCAAAGGATAATTGTCTAGTTATTAAGATATATTACTTATATTTACCCATAATTTAACAGTACATTGAACTGTTAGCTCAATGGATTTGCTGGTCTGAAAATATCAATTTAATTTTAATTTCAGGACAATTATTAGTTTCAAAATATGGATTTCTAGGCTTTTCAAGCTCTTCATGTTTGAAAAAGTTATCTAATCTTAATTTGTTGATTTCTGAATGTTTTAATAGAATTTCAGAATCCTGAAAATTGTTAAGCTGTGTTTAATGTCATATAATAAATTATTTTTAAAAAAATAATGCTTCATAAATAATTAAGCCTATTATGGCATTTAACTGCTTAAATCATGAAGGTCCACTATATTGAATTGTAGAGAATTGGGCAAAATACAATTTGTACAATAACTTTGAATACATCAATAATTAAATACTATATGTTGTTTGAAGTTGAGAAAATATAGTTATTAGCTTTAAAAAAACATTTTAATATATTTAAATTTTTTTATTTTTATATAGATTTACAAATTCTAAAGTTAAATTTTAAACTTACCTTTTTATATGCACATACATTATATTCCTCTACAAATTCTTAATAAAATGACATATAACACAACTTACCTGAAATAATTCTTTATTCTAAAATATTAATTGTTAGCTGTCCTCGAAACTTTTATTTTTACTAGCAAGCACATTAGTTTGCAATGCTTGCAGACTTTTGCTAGAAATATATTTATTTCTAATAAATAACATTAATATTTAGCAGTAATTATTATAAATTAAATATTGTATAATGTAAACTATAATAAAGAAAACTATAATAAATAGTAATTTATTAAAAAATAAAATTTATTTTAAAACAATAGCAATATATATAAAATTAAAAAACGAAGAGAAAAAGTGGCAGGATGAAAGTCTAAAATCATTCTTTGGGATATATCTATAAATATTCCATTTCTACACATGGTGATAACTGAATAGCAAACAAATTTTTTTGACCTAATTGCAATATAAAATATTAACGAGAATAATCACAATATTGATGCTTTTATTTTCTACCCTATTTTTCACTTTATGGAAATGCTATATAAATAGATGACTATTTTAGGAAAATTAGAATTGTTATAATGAAATATTTTTTTTTATTATAAACATTACTTATAAAAATATATAAAAAGTAGAAAAAAATTAAACATAGATTTAAAAAAATGTAGAAATAAAGTTATTTATGTTTAGTTTATAGGATTATGAGCTACTGCTATATATAAAACAGATCATTATTATACAGCATTATTATTACTTTAATTTTATATAAAAAATGAAAAAGATTATATACTCATGGGTAGTAGACAATTTTATCCTTGGAGTCTTCATAAAATTCTGTTGGTTTAAGCCCTTTGACTTATTCTTGTTTGCAGTGAAATAAATACAATATTTCTTTTCAGGAATCTAAAAAAAAAAAAAAAGAAATAAAATTTCTTTTTAATAAAAAATTTATAAGAATGCAAATTTTATCATAGAGAAAAAATATGTCATTAAAAGGTAATTAAATAATGAAAAAATGCTTTATTCCATAAATGCATATTTCTTACCAATTCATGCTAATTTGATTTAAATTATATGATTGATTCAGAATTTTTGAAATTGCATTTTGTATTTAAATTTATTTTCATTTGAGAAAATTTATAATAGATAAAAAACATGGTCATGAGAAAATTTTAGTGTAAGTTTGTTATTTTATTAGTGTTTCAATATTTTATGAATTTTTAGTTTATTTTTTTATTACTTATATAGCATTAGCTAGTATCTAATATTTCTAGATTATAAGTAAGACTAGGCAGATTTATTAAGTTCAGAAATTTAAAAACTATTATTTTTATTATCAGCATTCTAGTAATTATGTTAAATCTGTTATTCTGGTTTCTTATTTTTATTTTAACTGCTCATTATGTAAATAACAGATTTAGTTGATTAAATGAATACTAAATTTTATTGAATTAGATTCAAATTTTAGAATGTTGAAATTTAGATAGCATAGCACAGGAAAATAATTACTGATTGGATGCAGTTCAACATTTTTTCATGCTTGAATAATTGCCATTTAGTCAGAAATTGCTTGTGGAAATTTTTTGCTTTACTATTTTGTATTGTATCCCTTGTTTAAATCATTATTTTAAGAATTAGGTGAGTTTATCAGCATCTAAGCTGATTAAATAATATAATATTCGGTTTGATATTTGTTTTTTTTAGTATTTATAAATAGTAAATTATTTTACAATTCATAATATTTGTCTGCTTTAAACCAAATATTGTAATATGTTGAATATATTTTTATAATAATTATTACTTTTTTTATATATTTTAAAATCTCTATATTTATATTTAAATAGAAATTTGATTAATGTATAACTTTTCAGTCATTGCGATTTGATCTTCCATAAAATATTTGTCTATTTGACATTGCTTTATATTTCACTGTCTTTTATCAATAATATTTACAGATGTCATTTTAGAAATTGACAGATGTGTTAGGAAAAGAGCGCCAAGAAGGAAGGCGAAAACCTTAACAAAACTTTGTGATTTTTATGGTAGTTATCTTTATTAATCAACATTTATAATTTTTATTATTTTCAATAGATTTAGTTTTTTTTTTTTTTTAGTTGAATTAACGGAGGTCGATGGTCAGTTAATATTTTAATGATCTAAATAGTGAAAAAAACAAAAAAAACAATGCAAGGTCATTCTTACTATATTTATCACTGTAAATAAAATTGTCAAACACACATTCCTGTACATATAAGTCAATCTTAGATCTTTTAATTAAATTTCTATATATTTCTACTTTAAAAAAAAAAAATCAACATTTTAAAATCAAAAACATAAAGAGAATATTTGTTGAATTATCTATCTATCATTAAATAATTCACAAATATTATATTCTTTTTTTTTTTTTTCACTTTCATTATTATTTTGTTAACAATGCAAAAATATTTTCAAGTCAGAATTCTTGTGTTTTTAATCTTTAGACAGTCTATTCAGTAGGATGTATGTGTGGGATCTATGTGTGCTTTGTATATGTATAATATTTGCAAACAGTATCATACTTTTAAAAATAAAATCACGAATAAAACACTGTGAAATAGAAAAATATAAAATAGCTCATAAGAACAATTAAAAAAGAAATAGGATAATCTTAATTTTATATGAAAAATTAACTAAATGTTTGATAAATTATATTTTCACAGAATAAAATAGAAAGAGTAACTGACAAAGTGGATTAATTAAGATTATTAATTACATATGTGACCAAATTGAGGAATTTTTGTAACTCATATTTGTTTGTAAAGAATATCTGAAAATAAATACGATACAAGTGAGAACTAAGAATAAATATAATTGTTGTCTATAGAAGATTATAAGGTTGGGAACCATTATCATAATAGTTGGAAAAATATTGCTTATTTTTCTTGGTATGAAAAAAAGATTTATAAAATGTGTGTGTGGAGGGGGGGGCACAATATTTAAGCAAAGGATAAAAAAATGAAAAATAAACACTTTTGATTTTTCAGATTAAAACAAAATAAAGCAGAAAAATTAAAAAACAAAAAGCCTTTTTTTCCCCATGTGTCAAAGCCGGGTCAACTGCTTGCAAGGCAGCTGTGCTGACCACTCTACCACCAACGCTTGACAGATTTTTGTTTTTGATGAAATATATGAGGGAGCATCAAGATTAAGAATACTGTAATAGAAGTAATAATGAAAATAGAGGTTTTAGTCTGTATTTGCTCAAGCTACCTTAATTTTGTTTGATTAATGTTGTAAACAAAAAAATGACAGCTAAATTAGATTAAGTACAATCAAATTTTTATCAATTATTTGTCAAGTGAGTGGATGAAACAAATGTAGGAAGATAATAGCAGTGAGAACATTTCTGTTTTTTCCCAATTCGAATATAAAAAGCAGATGATAGATGTGGGAAAAGGTTGTATAAAAATGTAATAGAGATTTTATTTGTTACCTATCCTTTAGCTATGACTCCAAAAAGGAAAACAATTTATATTTCGTATCTATATGTGTTCAATCTCCTGAAGTATTCAAACTAGGATTTTGTTTTTGTAAAAATTTGTATAAATGTATGCTTTGTTTTTAAATGAACCTTGGAACTTAGATTTGATAATAAGGACCCTGGCCCTCGAAAGCGCTTAGCCACATACATAGATACAGATATTTAGTTTGTGTCTATCTGTATTAATATTTCTTTGTATTCAGCTTTGTGTGTTAGCACATTTTATATTTTATACTTTAATCTTGATAATAATAATTTTAATCGTACATAAATGATTTTTACTGTTGATTAAATATGTAAAGTTTAGAAATATAAATACTTCACAGAACAATTTCACCCTAATACAATCATGCCCTGAATATGTTATTAGTAAAATTACAAGCTGATTCTAAAGAACTATTTTAAAATAAACTTGAAAATATGTTTACCCTTTTATATTTATAAATTTTGTTTTATTTAGCTCCTTTTATCAGATAAAATGGATTGGCATTGATATACAAAAGGGTAAACATATTTGCAAATTTATTTAAAAATGGCTGTTTAGAATTTGCTTGCAATTTCTAGTAACATATTCGGAAATGATTATTCCATGCAGTATTTATTTGATAATAATTTAGGATAATTGTTAGATGGAATGCAGACTCAATCTATCATTTTTATTTCAACTCTATGCTTATTCTCAGTAGTCTCTTTGAATTAACAAATCTGCTTTTACATAAATCATTTGTAATCATCATAATCATCATTATCAATCCCCTGCAGTATGATCTCCAAATTCAATCCATCTTCTCTGATCTCTAGCCTCTCCACATCACCCCTGCACACTTTCTTATTTCATCCATCCATCTCATATGTGGTCTCTTTCTGGATCTTTTAAATCTCTTGGAATGCCATTTATGATTTCAATTGTCCATCTATTATCATCTTTTCTAACAAATATCCAGCCCAAATCCACTTTATTCTTTTAATTCTTTCAACAATGTCAGTAACACCCGTTTGTTCTCTTAGCCATATATTGCATTTTCGATCTCTTCTTGTTACTTCTAACATGCATATCTCCATACTTTTTTGAGTGGTCTGAAGATCCATAAATAAGAACTGGCAAAACACATTTATTAAAAACCTTCCTTTTCAAACACATAGGCATATTTCCTTTTAGTATTAAGTTATTTCTACCAAAAGCACTTCAAATAATTCTATGATTAATTTTATCTATTATGTTTCCAACTATAATAATAATCTGAAGAAGGAAAAGAAAAAAATGCATCTATGAAATACCATGTGAATGTGGAAGAATAAATATTGGTGAGACCAGTCATTTCATTGAAAAGTGCTTGTGAGAACACAAACTGATGAATAGAAGAGCGAAAACAGATGCGTCTAAGGTTGCAGACTATGTATGTACCAATAAACATATGTTCAATTGGGAAAATACAAAAATATTGGATAGAGGAGAAAAGGTACAGAGAAGTTGCTCACATAATGTATGGAAATCACTAATCAATTTTGCTTTTAGGAAAAAGTGGAGAAATCAGAAGGAACCTCATAGATAAGTATATGAAATTTCTACTGACTTGCCTTGGGCAGGATGGCTCACTTTGTTAGAGCATTATCTTAAAATTCAATACTCAAAAATCTAAGGGTCTAGGTTCGAATCCCATGCTAGTACTATCACTGGTCAGGCCAGCAACATCTGAAGGAGAGGAGTTGTGTATTTACTAGCTTGTTTGATGGGCTATTACTAACAGTAGCATGGAGTGGGTGCAGAGAGAACAAGTTAATTCACACAATGCAAATTTAAATTTTTTTTAAATATGTATTGTTATTGTACATTTAGATATTTCTCTAATGGGTCAACAAAATATGTTTTATTATTATTTTTTTTTATAAAAGGCAAATCTTACAAAACAAGAATGTATTATTTGAAATATAATGAGTTAAATAAAAAAAATTATTTATAACCTATTTATAAATTAAAAGATATTTATTCCATAAATTCCTAAATTTATGATTTTTTATGTTTCCTATTTAACTATTAGAAAGATTTTTGCCAAGAAAGTAGAAAATAATTTATCTTTTTATGTTTTACTAGCTTTTATTGAACAGTTTCAAAGATGTTCTTAAATATGGAGATGGTTTTTTTTTCATTAAGTGTTATGTGATAATGAATTCTGTCATCCTTTGCAAATAGCACTAACAGGATTTTTTAATAAAGTATAATAATTTTGAAATTTCTCCATATATTTATAGTTTAATAATTGTATCAGCTGGTTCATTTATAGCCATGATATGCAGACTATCATGTGAAGCCATTTCATATATATATATGTATATTTTGCTACATTAAAAGTAGATATAAACAAAAGAACTATCTTCTGACCTCTATTTTTTTTACTTTTTAAATAATTTTTGTGTTGAAATTTTTATTATGCAGTCATAATTTTGGGATAAAATTTCCCCACTAACTGATTTATCTGAATGGGTGGATTCTCTAGCCAATAAAATCTTTGCTGATTTTATTTTAGAAACTTATATTTTATAATCTCAAACAGTAGCAAATAATCCTTATATGCAAAGGAAAGATTGTTTCTGTTTAACAATTATATCTTTTTTATATAGCATTTTTTAAAATTATAATGTTTATAAGTTTTCTCAACTTTTTGTTTTCATTAAAAAATGACAAAATTAAGTGTTCATATTTTTCCCCCATAAAAATGATATAGTTGAGCATTTGTTTATTTTAGCTAGTTATTGAATGTCATGCAAGTACCTATTGCAGAATGCTTTGCTCCAATAATGGTTTTTTTACAGTCATGTTTTTGTTCCATGAAAATAACTGATTAAGTCAAATCCATAATATTAAGAAGTTATGCCATTGTTTGTTATTCACCGTGGCATGATAGTTCAATGATATTATTAATAGTATATGCTTTTTCCCCTTCTCTTTTTTGGAACCGATTGTCAATTTATGTCCACAGAACAATATAATTTAAAGTTATGCTGGCTGTGATGTGACAATAATTCAAAGATATTTGTAAAAAGTTTACATATCTTTTGCTGCACCTTTATTAACTACCTTATTTACTTGGGTACAATACATTTGTTATTGTTAAACAATTATTATTAAAATTTTTTTTAATTAAAGTTATCATATATCACTAAGGGTAAAAATAATATTTCAATTTAATCTTTGCTCCATATTGTGTATACCTTTTTAATATATATATATATTAAAACTGGTAATTTTGAAATAAAAAAAGTTATCAATAAATGTTATATAATTAATTCTTTATTGATGAGATTGTTCAGTTTTTTTTGATAAATAAAATGATGAATTTAAAGATGAAAATCAAAATCTGTATTTAGCATTTCAACATTAGTTATTTCAATATAATACTCTGGTTAACCAGATGTTAAGAAATCAATTTTGTTGGCCAAGACTTAGTTTTTTTAATAATAATAAAAAGGAATTTTAATGATTTAAATAATTTCTTTAAGCTCTTAAGAAGCATAAAATATCATAAAATTATAAATGCAGCACTTATCAAGTAAAACTTTTAGTTCAGTTTATATTTTGATTCATAATAATAAATCTTTTCCCTCACATTATCTCATAGCAAACAGTTGATCTTAAATAAATCACTTTTCTTTTTTTATATTGTGAGCTTTTAAAAATAATATAATTCTAATAAAATATACATCATATTTCTGCTAGCTAATATCAGAGTCATAAATTATAATAATCCAAAAATAAGTGTAGCATATTCATAACTTTGTATATATTTGGCTTTTTTATATACTATTATTACAATTATATTTATCTTTTTTTTTAGTTTTTTTTAAAGCTTACATTTATATTTCTCAGTATAAACGTAAAATAATATATTCAAATAAAATATCTCATTGTAGATAAGTAGTGCTTTTTTTTTTTCAGTGAATGAATTTCAATACCAAGTTAGAAATTTATTTATTTGTGACTGTAAACAATCTAATAAAAATCAATTATCCATTAAATAATCCATTTTATAGCAAAGGCCCCTCTCCCTAACCTATAAAGACAATGAATGAACTACTCATTTATTGACCAATATTAGAAAGCTAGTTCAGTTGGCTACAGCCCAACTTTTTGCAAGAAAAATTTTAAGCCTGATTGGAATCCCGAAAGGCTTTACAGTTTTACCTAATCAGGATTCAAAACTCAGCCAATTGTCATGACTGATAGATCTGCTATCAACTACATCATGAGACTTTTCATTCATCACTTATGCATGTAAATAAAATATTTTAATATGAATTAAATATCAGTATTAGCTTAAATATTTTTGATTAAACTTTTTCTTCTTCCACAACTGTACTAAGAAAAGTTATTTTTTTTTTTTTTTGCTTGTTTTAAAACTCTATATATTTTTTGTTTACTCTGTGTCATTCTTTATTGTTTGGTTTTGATTTAAATTTATAGAAATTTTTGTTGTTCTACTCTTAACTTTTTCTATTTATAAATATATATATATAAGAATGATTGAATAAATGGAAAAAAAAAAAACTAAATAAAATTCATTATAATATAAGAAATACTTTATTTACATGTTTTTGAAAGTGAAGTGTTTCCTTTATTTTAAATTGAATGATCAAAACAGCCAACAGGATCTAATACTTTTTATCAAAATTCGTTTCTGTCATTACTTAATATGCCTTCATATGTTCAAATATAATGTTTATTTATATACTCACAACACACACGCGCGTATGCTGTTCATGTGTAAATACTGTGTGGTCAGAAAAGCAAATTAAATATGCTTTATATATATAGAAAAATGATATTTAATTTGCTTTTATATCCATATATAAAATCTAATTATATAAGATAAACAAAATGATTACATTTAAAATTGTAAAAAAATCTACGTGTTAGCTCAGCGATTTAACGAAAAAGCAAAATAAAATTATTACTGAAGATGAATACGCTTCAAAACAAATTTTTAACTTTGATAAATACAAAAGCCATTCTGCGCCATAACTTTGCTTAACTGTGAATATTACGGTAAAAAAAATTGAAGTACAGTAATTGTTAATTTTGTACAAAAACATATCCTAAAAGTAAAGAAAATTATTGTAAATTAGATTTTGTATATGAATATATAAAAGTACATTCTATAAGGTTTGGTCTCTTTGTATTCTTTATATATATATATTATTTAATTTTAATCAAAAAGTCATGTTAATTATGTTAAAAAAAGATTAATTGTTCAAGCATATTTTCAAAATTAAACTTTAAATTGCATTGGGAATAAAGCAGAAGATAAGATTTAATTTTTTTTTTCACTCAGGGCAAAATGTTGTGATATTAGGCAGTTCTTATCATTAAAAAAGTATTAATCTTTTGTGCAATAAGTATTATTGTTTTTTTTTTCTCATATGTCGTAGCATCGGCCGGGACGCGAACCCACAACCGTCTGCAACCAACTACTCGCTTGCAAGGCGGTTGCGATGACCTCACGTCCAACAACGCTTGACTATTACTACTCTGTATTTATTATCAATTATATATATATAACTTTTATTTATTTGCTTTTTAAATAAGCATATTTGTAGGACTATATTTATGATTATATTTTGCTTATATATAACATCATAGACTTATCATGCTATGATCCCAAATAAATATTATTAATACTATTTCTGTGATGATTTAATTACTATTTGTCGTACATTTGTTTTATATGCTATTTTTTTTGGATCCAATTAAATGTGATGAAACAATTATTTTTTTTATTTATGTATACATTATAATATTTATGTATGTCTTATTGATTTACAAGTGCAAATTGTATTAAGAGGGGTAGCAAGCAATTGCAAACTACTAGTGATGATGTGAAAATATAACGTATTTATTTCTATTTATCTTGGGGGAAAAAAAATGCAAATGTCTCTATTTTTTTTTTTGTTTTTGTAGCTATTAAGTGAAATATTGATCTTTTCTTTTGTATCAATGTAATTACATAGACAAAGCATTAATATATTTTTTTTCATGTTGTTATATTTTTATTTTATAAAATAAAATGAATTTATATTGATTTATTTGAAATTTATAGTTTTTTTGACTGATATTTGTGTTTATTTAGAAGCTTTTAAAACTGTTTTCACTCATAACTATCAACTTTTTAATAATTTTAAAAATAATAATGCAAAAACATGAATAAATACATCCATATATTTATATTTTAAATTATTAATGTAGTTAATTAAATTGTTTATTATTTACATGTAATAAATATATGCCTCTAAAAATTGAGAGCATTCAATAAAATATCCAAACTTATTATTATATGTTGGATAGAAATCAAGAAAATAATAGCAACAATTTTATTTATTTATTGTTTAGGGATGCTTTTTTTTCTTTTTGTAGGATATTTATAAATTTACAAAGTGTTATTTTATCTGAATGAATTCACTTTGTTGATAATTACAATCATATAAAAAACCTATTATTGAAATAAGGCATCACAAGGCTGATAGCTTATTCTACAATTAATTCTGAAAGCACAAGCAATTAATAAGCACTAGATTGGTAATGCCAGTCAGATTCTATACTAATTTCAAGCTATTTATCTTTGTAATTGAGAAATATTGGATTATATATATCCAACCAGCATTGTTTTTCTTCTAAAATACTATTCAAGTTTTATAGACTTACATTAGTGATCCATATTTACCAATCTTATTTGTATGCTAAATGCAAACACTTTTGACATTTAATACCTCCTTTAATAGTAGTAAAATATTGTACATCAGAAATGGGCAACATATTATCCACAGTGTGCATATGATGTCATTATGACTTTATATATAATTTGTTTAATTTATGATTATATCAGCTTAATAGGTTTTGCACGTTTCATTTTCGTTCTCATTTTTTATAAAATTATAAACAATTTTTTCTACTTTTTGTTGTAATATTTATCTAAATTTTCAAAATAATTTATTTTGGTTAATTCTGTATTTAGAGATAAGGTTTGTGGAATTATTCTTTTAGTTGTAAATGATCTGATTTATGATAAATAATGTTTCATGAAGATTGTTGCTTAAAAAGGATTCCTGGGCTTGTTCTAGATTGATATATTGTAGATTATTAATGTCAATGTAAAAGTCTTGAATATAATCTAGAAGAATGGTCTTGAACTTTGTGTTGACATATAGAGGAGCCACTACATCTGGAGTATTGCCCTCTACTATTTATAAGCTATCTAACAAAAAAAATAGTAAATAAAATTGTAAACAAAGCATGGTAGTATGATTCATATGTTTGGATTATAATGATCAACTTAATGTCTTTTATTATGGATTTTATTTATTATCAGTTTTCATTAATCTATTACTTATAAAAAGTACCCACATATATATAATTTTAATATCACTGTAACCATAGAAAGGTATTTGCTGTTAACTAAAAGAAAACTGTTTGATTTCTCTTTGAAGCCTGAAAGGAAGTGAGAAGGGCAAATTCCAGTTGTCTATTTCCACCTGTTTGTGTCATTGCTGATATTATGTGATTCATATGGTAAATGAACATGGAGGAGCTGTCTATCTGAATTTATTGGCTTTTAGCTCTGAATTTAAGATCAATAAATATCACGAATTTCTTCTTGCCTGAGAGTTCTTATGTAAACTTTCAATTGAATTTTCTTAAAGGCAAAATGACTGTATGATTGAGTTATTGTTTACAATCATGACAGACAAAACTAAATCTTGGTCCTTATTTTCAGGAGATTGTAAATTCATCCATTAAGGCAATGGTAAGGGGCCAAAGGCAGTGGATGTTAAAAATTCGTTGATTGCAGTCTTTAAGTTTCCTATTTGATGTCAATCTTTTATTTGGGTACTTACTACTGCAGATAATTTTCAATTGGAGGAAGATTTCATGAATTGAAAGAACTTTCTAATATTGATCAATGACTCATTACTGGACTCTATGAAGTTAGAAGAAAAGTTGATGACACAATTGATTTAAAAAATGGACATGTACTTTACTATCAAGGCACAAATAGAGTGGAATTCATAGGAATCAACATTGTGGAGATTGATGGTATAGCAGACAGAGTGGCATGATTAATTATTTTAATTAATGAAGGATGCCAAATGCAGACATTTCAAAGTTGTCTTCTCCCCTAACAAGTTTTTAGTGAAAACAAGAAATAGAGGATTTTTATATGGATGTACAAAATGCTTTTGATCATATCGAAACAACATTTTAAAATTGTTATAGAAGGCTTTAATGCTAGAATTAGTAAACCATTGAAAGTTGAAAGTGCTGTAGGTAAATTAGGCTATGGTAACAATAGAAAATACAAACTTATGAAGTTTGCAGAAAAAAAAAACCACCTGTGTAATATGAATTTTTTTCTTTGAGAAAAATGATAAATAGTAATGGATGTGGAAGCATCCAAATTAAGATAAAGCAAAAACAGATTATATTTTGATTAAAAGAAAATATTTATTTCAAAATTGTAATTTTTTAATAGATTTAGCACAGCAAATGATCATAGATTAATGATTGTAAGATATTTAATGCAAAACTAGAGAAATGAAAACTATTAATAACTTTAAGAAATACTCCAGTTTTTAAATTCTTTGAAAATATTAACAAACTTTGAAGATGGTTCTGATTTAATTAAATAAAATCAATAATAAAATAGATTTATTGCCTGAGAGTTTATAAAGAAGCTTGAGCACTAGAACTTTATTGAAGTTATTAAGAAGATGAGTGATATACTTTTTGAAAACTACAAAAAAAAAAAATTTCTGTTTAAAAAGTGGCAATTTTCCCAGTAAATTTTCTATTAAGATTATTTCTGAAAACATACTTATCTTATCCATCAATTTCATACTTAATTTCTTTTACAATCCCTTACTAAAAAAATTAATTTATTCATTAAATTGCTATTTTCTCTAGTGATACATCTAGACACCCTCATTTCAGCAACTTAATTTTTTTAACATTGTTAAAGATGTTTGTTGTTTTTCCACTCATGCATTTCAATTTTGACCATTCTTGTGTTATTCCAATGAGCTTTTCTTTGCATTCCTTTTTGTGATCTGAAATATCTAATTTGGCTTCTGTTTAAGTTTTAGATTTATATGTAAGCAGTAGTAAAATATATTTATTAATAGTTTTTCGTATAGGCATATTTCCTTTTAATATTATTTCTAATAAAACTACACCATCAAATATTAATTTGTTGATTAATTTCATTCATTATGTTTCCATCTTTACTAATAATGGTATTTCTTTAATTTTTTTAGTAGTTATTTATCTTTAGTCTTTTTAACATTTCTATATTTTTAGTTCTACTTTTCTGCTGTTATCTGATAACTCTTGCAAAATGTATTTAAAAACAGCAAAATTTAGATGTCTTAAGTACATACTATAAATTTTTCCCTCTAGCAATGTATTTTAATCCATAAAATGGTTACTATAAAACTGCAGCAAATAATTTTGGAAAGATGAAATTATCCATAGTCACCTTATTAGTGTTAATTTACCTTTATGCAGTCTTACAAACTCTTCAGGGTTTGACAATATTTTTTAATTGTAGTGGAATTACTTATAAATTCTAAAAATCTAAAGTATAATAGTAACTCGTACTCATTGGTCTTTATTATTACTACTCTTAATTTTTGTATGTAATGTAGTTTGCTATAATAGTTTTTAAATTCACCTTGTTCTTTTTTGCTCATTATAAATCAAAGTTCTCTGTAGATATGTTATTATGTTCTTAATAAAGATCTGCCATAGAGATATCAAGAGAGTAATGTCTGTAATTTCTAATATCTTCTTCTTAAATATTAGTATTATTACTGCATTTTTCTACCATTTGCTATATCTATTATTAGACATTTCTTTATTTCTTCACCAGTTTTTTTGAAAATTTCATTTCTTTACTTTCTTTTAAATACCTATAATAATTTCATCATTTTCTAATGATTCTCCATTCTTTATAGTTTTAATTGCATGACTTGGCTCTCAATTTAAAATACTGGAATTTCAAAAATATTATTTTCTTGTTCTTTATTGCTATGTAATTCTTTGTATAATTCTTTCATACATTTCATGATGTTGTCCTTTTTAATAAAACTACCATCTATTCTTATTATGAAAGCAAAATTTTTTTTTCATTACCAAGATAGTTTTTATATTTGTGATGCTTTTTGTTGTTGAGTCTTTATTTTTTTTTATATATTATTTTTATAGAATTCTTTTAAACGGGCCATTTTAATATATTTGTTTCCTTTTTTTTTTGCAAGTATAGCCAGGGATCAGTTGAAAATTAAGTGATGAATTACCTCATGTTTTTTTTTTTTTGTATCAGCTGTCTGCTCAGCTATTGTTAGTAAAGAGTCAATTGTTTTGTTATGGATCTTATTCAAATTTGAGCTCTCTTCAAAGTATGTTTATATTGTAAAATAATTTTCAGATTCTAATGTAAATTCATTGGAATGTTTCTGAAGACTAAAAACATCAACTATTAATACTGTTTTTTTAATAGCTGTTTTTTCCTAGCTTTCTACTAACACACATTTTACATCACAATAATTGATGATCACTTCCAGTATTTACTTTGTTAAGCACATAACAATCATGAAAATTAATATTTTCTATTAGTCAAAATATAATCAATTTTGCCTTTCTTTTACTTGTATTCGCCCATGTCTATTCCTGTTGTTTTTTTTAAAAAAATATATAAAATTTATTTTGTAAATTTACAAAAATTTATGACCTTTTATATTATGTCTTCACAACCAAATTTATTTTATCTGTCAAATATTTTCCAATTTCAACCTATTAGTAATAGATGAGCAAAGAAGGTCAGTTATAAATTTTTTGTTTTATAGGAAGATTGTGATAAAAAGGTTAGTATTTTTTTCTATTATTTTAATAATCACCAGATAATGGCCCTCATATATTGCATTAATCAAACCTATTACTATTAGAAATATCTTTTTAATCTACTGCAACATTAGTGAATGGTGTATATAGTCTTTGATTATAGATTAAAGTGTAATTTTGATAATTGGATTATTATAGACTAACATTATCAAAGGGAACCATAGTATTAAAAAACAATTAGGCAAAGATTTTTATGAGTAAAATTAAAAAATATTTAAAAATGATATTGCTAAATATATAGATAGTTAATAATTTGATTAAATTATGAGCACATCCTATTTTAAATTGTACATTACCCTACATTCATTATGAGAAAGGAATTGTAATATATTTTATACTTGTAATTATTTTACTGATCTATTTATTGTCTGAAAGAAATAGAGAAAAAATGAAGATTTTTTACTTTTTAAAATATTGTATTAATTTTGTCATTTTTTAAGAATTTTGCGGTCATATTAATTTATTACATATTCTGGGCAAAATACTTGTATAATATGACAGTTAAGTTTACATCTTTGCAAATTTTTTCTAGAATATAATTTAATATCTTTTTCATCAAATCAAATCACTCTGTTTCAAAATTTGCACTATATCATTATTTTCCTGCCAGATAAAAAGATCAGACATGGTGTTGTAAGTGCAAAATGCTTACTAATTTGCTAAACAAACATGTATGTATTAAATTTTACTTCCAGTCATATTTTCTCAATTTGATTCAGAGTTTTGAAACCCCACATATCCAATCAGCATTGTCAATTATCATCATATCTGAAAAAAATACTTACAGGAAGTTTATATTGGCCGAACTCATTAAAAATTTCACATAGATTACAGAAAGGATTGCCCTTGTTTTTATATCAACTATTATAATTAATATGCGAATAGTTTAAGCAATGTATAAACTTATGTAGTCTTCTTATATAAAAGTGTATGACCATGATTGATATTGATTATATTTGTTGTAGAAATTTCTAGTAACTTTTATTAGTAAAAAAATTATAGGCTAAATTAAAATTACTTTAACTCTCAAAAACCGCATTTTGCTTTATCTCATTCTCTAAGATGTTTTAATCTTTTTTGTTTTTTTGCTTGAAAAATCAAAATTTTTTTGCAATTAATTTATTTGTTTATAAAGATAAGAAAGCTTTTTTTTTTTTTTTTACTCTTTCCAATTTTTTACTAAAATAGGATTTAAAATAAATATGTTTTAATAATATATTTTATTGTCAACAAAGGTTACATGATATTTCTATATTTATGCCTTAGCTACAGTGGCATGATGATGTTTACGAATTTGGGTTAAGATTTTCATTATTAATTACATAAGAATGGATGTGTTGAATAAGGGTATGCATCAGTTAACCCATTCAATTACAGTATTTTAGAAATCCTGGGTTTCTATGGTAGATTTTTTCACATTATGATATTTTTGTTATTGCTATCATTGTTTAATTTTACTATTCATTTCTGATCTTGTTATCATTGTTTAATTTTATTATTTATTTCTGATCTTGTTGTTAGTTAGTGCCTCTTCTTCCATCTCTTGTTAATAGTCTGTTATTGTCTTTATTCATTGGTCAAAAGTTTTATTCATTTGTTCAGCTGGGTGAGAATCCATATTTTATATTGTTCTTTTAATTTCTTGCTCATTGCTGGTTTTGTTTGAATAGGCTGGGCTTATATAATGACTAGTTTTGCATGCTCTTATAAATTAGCTTATAATTTTAATAGTGACCAGGTGGCTGTATAAATATCTGGATGTGAAATCTTTGCATCTCTGTTCCTTATTTGTTGTATCTTGTTATAAAATGTTACCGGATGCTGTCTGGTATTATTACCCAGGCTGAATGTACACCATGTACACCAAAATGCATAAAGTCCAAAGATTGCTGCTCGTGTTGTAAGGATTATCTGCATGTGTGTAAAATCTGTTAGCTGTTGTATAGTTTGTCTTGTTTTATATTGATTTAGCATATTGTTTCATGTAGTATTTAGCACTGTGTAGTTGTAAAATATGTGGTTATATTTCTTCAAGAGTATGACATAGGTTGCAGAATGGGTCTATTGATCTATAAATACGATGGTATCATAAGAAATAGGATGTTGGCAGTGCAAATAGATTTGGCTTGATCATTGGTTCCATTGACCATTTTCTGAAGTTTTTAAGGAGTTGCTTGTTGTTTACTCCCAGCTTGGGCTAAATGTCTGATTGTTTGTGGCTAGGTTGATCAACCTGTATGCATGCCAGTATGTGTATTTGCTATCAAATGTGAGTATTGTAATTCCAAAATTGATTTGTGCTCAGTGTGCTAATGATGCTAGATATCCATATGTGGAGGGTGGATGATCTGTAGGTATTATATTAAGGAGCTTTGTAGCTGCTGAAACCATGCAGTAATCTTTGCCAGTAGGTTTGTTTTTTGTGTGTAGAACACATATATTGGGTGTAGCTCCAGATCATTCCATATAGTTGGTTGACTGAGTTGTTTGATTGAAATGGCTAGTTTTCTTACACCATAGCAGTTTGCTATAGAGTGATGATATGGCTGCTATAAAATCTTTTGTAAAGTTGGCAATAGGAGAATAATATGCAATTCTTGTTGTTATGAGTATGTTAAATAGGTGTACTTTTGAATATAGAGATAAGTTTGCATTTGATAAAGATGTGGCTATGTTTGTTGCTTTCTGTTTGAGCTTATTTTGAAGTGTTTGTCTCATTCCATGCACTCCCATGCAAAATGTGAATCCAAGAAATGGAGTTGGTTTTTCTTGATATACCTGTGTGTAGGATTTGTTAGTATAGATGAACCATGCTGATGTTTTGCTTATGTTGAATTGTAATTTTTGTGCGTGTCTATGTAATTTTGTAGTATTCTTTCTAATACTGGCATTTCTTTATGCGATATCATGCCATCCATGTATAAAATACATGGAATACATTGGACAGTATGTGGTATTAATATCCCTGGTAATTCATTTTCAATCTGTTTTAAGAGTGGATTTATATAGAGAATAAATAGCAGTTTATTGAGTGGGGATCATTGTGAAATTGTTTGTGTGGGAGTAAATGCAGTTTTGTTTCTGCCACTAAGTGTGAGGTGTATCTCTTGGTTGAGTAAGAGATTTGCGATGATGTATAGTAGGGTGGGTGGAATTGCTGCATTTTCAAGTATGTTCATTAAGACATTTATTGTAACAGAATGAAACACTGCCTGTATATCCAATTGAATTGCAATTAGGGCATACTTTTTATCTTTCTGCACTGCACTTTGTGCCATTTTAAATACAAGTGCAGCCTGTGTGGTGGAGGATCCCTTCTTTGCATACTGCAGATTTGATATCAGGCGGCAGTATGTATGTTTCTATTTTATCTTTCACTACCTTTTTCAATAATATATAAGAGAAAAAACGTGTTATTTATTTTACTATTTGAATTTATAATGGTAGGAACATTTTCCAATTATCAGTCATAATATTTAATTACATGTTTCTAATATTTCAATATTATGGTTTATAACATATTAACAGTTATTTATGTGTTACTAGCATAAATACATTTTATCATTAACATTTTCATTATCCAGTAGGTAAATTAATGTGATGTCATTGAGTTTTGTATGCACTCATCATGAACCTTGTGTAAGTATTGCTAAAATCATCTAATTCAACAACTAAATCTTGACTCTTTTCATTTATGGTTGCAAAATATAAAATTTGGATTTAAAGACTCATTTGGTTATAAGGAAGAATTGAAAAGAAAAATGCTTTTTGAGATAAAACATGTATGCTAGCATAATACAATTAAAGAATTAGGAGTGAATTCTCAACCGAATGCAAAAAAAGATTTTATAGTTTAAGAAGATATGTTAGGTAAAAAACAGTGTAGAATCATTGCAAGAAAGAAAAGCTTGATGCAGACAATTTGAAATATCGAATAGTTTTTTCTGAAATGAATTATTAACGATTATTTTTTTTATCGATCTTGTGCTGTTTAATGCAAAAATGGAATGACAGACTCTTGATTTAAAGAAAGAGTTCTGGATTAAAGCTCAATCAGTTATTTCTATTGCTAGAATATTATATGATTTTCAAAGTTACAAATCACTCAGTTATTTAGTTGTAATAATAATAAACAATAAATAAATGAAATTACTTAAATACTTTTATTATTATAAGCCTTTCCCCCATAAATCTAAACAATTGTCAATCATTGCAATCTTCCATTGATGATCTTATTAGATGGAAATCTTTATGTTAAAAAATCTGTCTGGAAGATCTCATATTGCAAATATAAGGCATCAAAAGTGAGTTATATCATATTTTTAAATATGTTATAAAAACTGAAGTGAAGCGTTTTTAAAGTGTTTATGCATTTTGATATAAAAATTCAATATAAATCAACATTTTTTAGTACTTGAAAATAGTTCTAATGATAAGATATTTTTCAATTCAGTATACTTTATATATACACAAATCTATATTTTTCTATGTTAAATTAGTAATCATAATTTTTTTATCATGGAATACATGACAAGTTGCACAAACATTTTCATTAATTTTGTTTCAGTTTATATTTTTTTAAAAAAAGGAACAAACAATAAGCTGATGATATTTAATTGTTTATTAGAAACATTTAATTAAAATTTTCAGATTTTCCTCTATATGAATGTAACGTATATAAAACAATTAATTGTATTTAAAAAAGAAATGTAAAGTCTATTTTTAAGTAAATTAGTTTTGCGTATAAAAATTAAAATGTAAGCTATAATAATTTTAATAATAGTTCATGAAGTATTTTTTTATTTCTAAGCTGTGTTCCACACTACGTAGTTTAAAAAATGCTGATCTAGAAATTAATTTTCTTTTTTTTGTTTGTGCTCAAAGACTGATGTGCTCATTAAATAATATTCTTTTCAATGGTTAACAGTGAAGAGACTGGTTCTTTCATCCGACTATTATGGGTTTTAAAATTGAAGTAAGTCTTTTATACTATGTCCTACAATTCAAACAACATTTACCATTTTTTGCTATTTTATTATCCAATTCTTACAGCTATGTGTGACAGAAATTAAAATCGAACACACACACACATATATATATACATTGAATTTCTACTTTAAATTGACTCATTTAGTTTTAGAGTTAGAGTTCATTTGTAATTTCCACATGAAAAATGTACTTTATTCTTAGTGTGCAATATTATAAATATATTGCATTAAATATTGAAGTAAATAAGTTCTGAATTTTCAATTATTATAACATCATATATCAATAATGCTATAAATCCAACATTATCATATTAAGACATGGACCTTTTACATAGTAATTAAAAAAATTAGTTGCATGAGATTCTGGCTGAGAAAATTAATAGGGGTTAAATATAGCCATGGTGAATGAAATTTCATTCTTATATTTATTATGTAACAATTTGTACTCTATATAACAATTTTTGTTTATTATTTTAGATATTATAAAATGAGATTTATAATATTATTAATATTATAACATATGAGAATTTAGATATTATGATTTGAACAGTTTTGATCTTTATTTTTGGAGATTTTGTTTCATGTTCTTTCAAATATTAGTTTGACTAATGAATTCACTGATATTTGCAAAGGAACTAAAAACGAAAAAACTATTTTTATGACTTTCCATCGCCTCTAAAATAAGATTTTATTTTGCTTTTTACAAATAAATAAATAATTGAATGGCTTTATTGCCCAGGACTTCATAAAAAGTTTGAACATCAGAAATAATAGAGCTAGTACAATTCATGGGCTTTAGGTTCTAGAGTTCTCCATTCTGCCATTACACCAAACCATAGAGAAATAGGTTATTTTTCTGACTTATCTACTATTGTCGTTTTTATTTAACTATAGCCTATGTCGTTTCAATTTTTTTTTTTTTTATAAAAACAAAACAAAACATTTTTTTTTTTACTTTCAGCAATAGTCGTCATGTTATTTCTACACCATTAATATTTTTTATTGGACTTATAATCATCATTATTTTCTTCTTATTTGATTTCTCTTATCATATATATATAAATTAAAAGCCTAAAGCTAAACTAGTCAATTTGGAGTAATTTTGAATATATATAAAGATTACACTTTAGTATGCGAACTTTGTATATATTTAGAGAGAGATTGAAATTTGGTTTTAATATTTTATACATATTAGCATGCAGACTTATTTTTTACACTCATGTGCTGCGCATAGACAGATATTTACTTATAGGTTTTTTTTTTTTGCCTATTAGTAATCCATTTTTATCATTATTATAGGAGAGGGAGTAAGGACATTATGAACTTCTTCATGCGCTACTAACATATTTCGATGTGAAATGAAAAAGCAATTTGTCATCTCTTGTCATTTATACAATTTTAATTTGTAAGAAGTCTATTTTTTTTTTTTTTAATTGTTAAAAAAAGTTTTTCTTGTATTTGACTTGAAGTGATCTACTGTCGTTAAGAATTTTTTTTATTGCATTTCATTTTTGATATAAATAAAAAGTAGAAATATTTTTGAAATACAAAATTTGAGAAAGATTAAAGAAATTTTTTTATATAAAGAAAAAAAAAGAAGACATTTTTATAATGTACAGTACTTAAAATAACTTTTAAAGCCATAATTTTAAGAGTGACCATTGTTTTCTGCAAAACATTATTTAAAATTATGAAAAGTTTTAAATGATTAATATCGAACAATACGATGGATTTATATAATTGCCAGGAATTTGTGTTTGATGATATCTAATTATAAATATTGATAGGTGAAATAGTTTCTGCGTAAGTGATTAACATTTACTATATATAATTTTGAAAATCCATGTTATTTGGTTTTTTTAACACACACACAGTTCTGACATTATAAGCATATACATATACTGCCTATGAAAAATTTAATTAAAAAATTACAAAATACATTTTTGTCATATGTAATATGAATATTTAGTATATATGTACAACATAGATACACCGATGTTAAATTATTTAAAAATTATAGATATTATGATACACTCTCTTTCAAAAAGAAAATATATAACTTGCTGTTTTTGTATTTTTCTTTTTCATTTTTTTTTTTTTTTTACTATGAAAATTATTGATGATATTCAAGATACAATATTTAAGTGATATCTCCAGAATTTTTTACAGCAGTGCTTCAAGAAGTATTTTGTAAATTAAAATGGGAATCTAAAGGAGTGAAAGTAAATGGAGATTATTTAAGTCATTTAGATTTTGCAGATGATATAGTTGTTTGTGCAAATAATGCTTTTAGAGCTGCAGGAAATGTTGGAGGAGTTATCAGATGAAAGTAGGACTAAAGATAAATGTTAAAAAGACTAAAGTAATGTTCAATGGATTTTCTCAAAATATGAAAATAAAGATTGATTATAATGAGTTAGAAGAAGTTAACTGCTACAAATATCTTGATCAGATTATTAATACAGATGGAAACATAATGGATGAAATTAATCATAGAATTAAACTTGGTTTGAGTGCTTTTGGTAGAAATAACTTGATACTAAAAGGAAATATGCATATGTGTTTGAAAAGAAAGATTTTTAATAAATGTGTTTACCAGTTCTTACTTATGGATCTGAGACTTGGACACTTAATAGAAGAGCAATACAGAGACTTCAGACCACTCAAAGAAGTATGGAGAGATGCATGTTAGGAGTAACAAAAAGAGATCAGAAATGCAATATATGGCTAAGAGAACAAACAGGTGTTATTGACCTCATTGAAAAAATTAAAAGACTGAAGTGGATTTGGGCTGGACATAGTGCTGCAAGAGATGATAACAGATGGACAATTGAAATCTTAAATTGGATCCCAACAAATTGTAAAAGACCCAGAAAGGGACCACATGTGAGTTGGATGGATGAAATAAGAAAGTGTGCAGGGGTGATGTGGAGATGAGAAGCTAAAGATCAGAGAAGATGGTTTGAACTTGGAGAGACCTTCATCCCGCAGTAGTTATTATACTCACTTGAAAAAAATAGTGGCAACCATTCAGTCATATCACCAATAGATGCACTGTTAAAAAATTAAATTTTATATGCGGTTTTTCAAAAATTAATTTTGTGAAAGAGTAATTATGGAAAACAGTTATGGGAGGAAGACTATATTGAAAAATTTGAGTGATTGCCAAGAGTTTTTGTCATCTTGATGAGATGTAATAATAAATAATAATTGTTGAAATATTTTCTACATAGCTATTTATAAATATTGCTAAATTAATTTTCTAGGTGGAATTTACAGTAAGTTCGACAAAATTATGATTAAGATTTAAAAATTGCAAGCTCTTGTGATCAGTGATAACAACTTCTGAATTGTTTAAACTTATTAAAAGCCCAAACAGTAACATTATTCCAAACTAATGTGTATATGTATATATATTTAATTTCAAATTACTTCATGTGTAATTGTGTAAATTTCATGACAATGCTCAACAGACTTTCCATTATGCTATCATTAACAATTCAAACACTGAGTATCAATGTTTTCCATCTATTTCCCAAAACAACTAAGGGACAAATAAATTCAATAAAATAAGTTGGCTTCAAATACATTTTATTATTTATTTCACAATTGCTTCATAAGAAAACCATAATAACATTTATTATTAATGAACCCACATTTTTTTGGCATTATACCAACATATAACATTTGTTGCTTTCAAAGGCATAAACATAAATCCTCACTTTCATTATCCACTGGCAAACCTAGGCTTCATCTGATACTTTGCATTATAAAGTATTTTACAGCTCTATTATCTCTTAATTTGTGTATTGTTGCACCTATTTTTCAGAAAACAATTTGACCAACAACTGTAAATTTGAACTCTCAATAAAACATAGCTACAAAATTAAAATTATTATCCATTGAGTCATTAATCAATTTAATCCAACACTAACATATACAAAATAGATATATTAATTGTGATCATTAAGCAAATATTTTAATCTTATCTATTTATTATTTTATGACCTAAATCTTTCATGAGTTATAAATAAATCCTCATGGCCCTGTTGGGCAGCCAAAAATAGAATGGACAATTAAGCTGAGAAGAGCTGCCTGCCTGATCTACAAATGTCCCACAGGTTAGGGCAGCCAAAAGTGTAATGGAAAATTATTATGGAAATGAAAAGCAGCTTCTCCATATGCCCAAAATGTAATGGATAAGAACTAACTGTTTAATAAATGCTCCATAAGTTTGGCAGCCATAAAATACAATGGATAAGTACTACATTTGAATGGTTAAAAGTGTAACTAGTAGATAGATAAATGAATAGGCTGATCCACAAATAGATTTATCATGATTTAGATCTGCATTATAATGGACTCATGAATCTGTAAGGTGCCAATGAGTCCAAAGATAATTGTTTTGCTTGGCAAAGAAAATAAAAAATTAATTACTAATGAGGTATAGTATCGGATGTACAATTAAATATCTTAATTATAAAGTAAATGGTGTAATAAAAATAATTTTATAAAATAGAATGGTTTGCGCAATAGGTAAATCAAATAATGCCAATGTTAATAATAATAAAATATAAGTTTATTAATATAGACCTTAACTCATTGAGGTGGCTAAGGCAAATAACATCACTTAAGATTCTAATAATTGCAATCTAACATCATTTGCTGTATATTTATAACTGATCCCTGACAGATTACAATAGTTAGATACATTCTATAACAAAAAAAAAACCATTAACATGCACAATCATAAAAGGGGGACATACATAATCTTGCACACAATAAAAATATATATATATTTAAATGTACTTATTGCATATCCTAAATCAAATTATGCTTTTATAATAACAATCATTTTATAATTTAAATTGAATCTTCTGAAATATTAGTTATGTTTTAAATTTTGATTTGTTTTCTAAACAAAATACTGAAACAGTTAGATCTATCGACCTGTCTGTTTCACCTATTATATTTTATAATAGTGTATTTCATTCCACTCAGAGATTGTGTGTATTTCTTTAATTTAAAACTTTGAGTGTGCTAGTAATATTGCCGAGTATGTGCATATATAATCACCTTGTTAACTATAATATGAAGATACAGTCTTAAATATTTATATACGCACATATTCCTTTATGTTTGTTAAAACTGAAGTAAACATAGCAGTGTGTAGTTAGAATTTATGTATATAACAAAATAATAAGTTTAAATTTATAAAATTATTCATTTAAGTTTTAATATTCATTTTAAATAACTTTCAAGTTCTATTGTTTGTTTAAAATTACACGAGCAGTAATTTGTTTACAAGTTTTAACATTTCATCTAAAAATAATCTTTTGGCTGAAAATTGACCTCATTTAAAATTATAGGCAAAAACAAATTAGAAAATCCAGTCAGGCATAAATTCATACTAAGTGCAATTGGGAAACCCAAGGGAATAGAGCTTTTAACTCCAGATTTAGTTGTGGCGAATATTAAATACTAAGTGGAAATTTAATTAAAGGCAAAGTTCGAAGTCAGTAAACAAGTGATGTTGTGAAAGTAAAAGGGGGAAGGAAATACTGTCAAAAATAGGATATAAAAAAGCCTGTAATAGCCATTAAAAGAGTGCTGCTGATAGACATTTTCTGAAAGATAAGTGGGAAAATAATTAAAAAAGCTGTTCCTGCATTACTTTGACCAAGCTGAATTCTGATCAAGCCATTACCAAAGCTGTTAAAATGAGAACAGTTGGCTAAGGGACAATAGACTGCCGTCTATATCCCATGGAAAACTGCTACAGAATGGAAGAAAACATCAACCTCAGCCTGAGCCCAGTGATGGAGAAGCTACACCTGAAATACTAGAGAGTTCTTGACCGAAGTGATGGAGGAAAGCCACCACCAAAGTAATATACAAAGCTGCATCCAGACTTAAATCTAGAAAAGCTATAGCCTGATTTAATAAAGGGAAGATGCACAGTAAAGAATGCCTTGAAAGACTTAGTACCAAGTATTACCGGTAAATCATTCTGCAGAATATGTTAATTTCATTACTAAACCAATTCTAAATTAAAAGCTAGCTAACTAATCAAGTCTCGTATTTAATTATATTATTTAAATGTTAAACTAAACTGTTTATATTAAATTTACTTTAAAGCTTAGAGCACTCTCAAAATTCTTGCTTGATCATAAATATTTTAAGTAATCATAAATATTTAGGTTCTATAAAACCATTCAAACAAATTCTTCATTTCTAAATTATAACTTTATTGATCGTTTTCTGCAATTTGTTCTTATGCCATCTATATTTAGTTTTTAATTTCATGTTTATTAATTTATGCTATGTTCATCAGAACGGAGTTTTGTGGGGTTTAATAATTATCAAAGGGGCAATTAAGCACCTTTCCATTATGTTAGAATATTATAATATAAAGAAATATAGGCAAAACTCCCTTCTGAAATCAAACTATTATTTATGTTAGAGCAAATCAGTTACTTATAATGCACAAAATAAGTTATTTAAAACGCATATTTTGCTTAAGTTATTTAAAAATGGATATTTTGTATAAGCTATTTAAAATGAGTATTTGCGTAAGTCATTTTAAAAAGCAATCTTTTGCTTAAGTTATTTAAAAATCAATATTTACTTAATATTAGATGTGAGCTATACAGCATATAAGTAATATTTTAAATCTTAGTAAATCCTTAATTTTGCTGTAACTCTCCTTAATTAGAGATTAAGCTATACAGATATCCTTAAATCAGATTCTTATTATTGCCTTGTAGTGTGACTAAGTAATACTATTTATGAACTGACCAGTGGTAGTGGCACTGACCAGAAGCTGAAATTTGGCATAATTAATTTAGGAAATATTAAATTAGCATGGCGAATGTGTTGGTAGTTAGCATAAAGATGCATAACTTCTTGCTATACCTATAATGGCCTACATCAGGATCGTTTCCACATCAAGTCATGCCTCGAAAGTTTAGGCAATTGTGACATTTATCTATTTGAAGGAACCAAAGCGTTCCAAGGGCTCGTTAAGCTGCTGTGCCATTCACCTGAATAAAAGGGCCTCTTCATATTATAGCAAGTATCTCGGTCTGGAGAACTGATTACTAGGTAATGAACCTCAATTAAGAACACATTCGAGATGCATATATTCTGATACTATAGTTTGTAACACTCTAGAATCTGATGTTTGACTGCCCAACATCAGTTCAAACTCCCATAGAGATTAACATCAGCTTTGGTCTGATTCGGAATCTAAGTTAGTACGATTATCTGTGTAGTAATTATATATATTATCACACAAATATCATTATAAGTTATGTTTAAACTTAGTAAAATAATAATATAATCCCAAGCTGTTGCCAATAATCGATCACTCTAACTATTACTGATTTTCATGATGTAGTTCATGGCATATGTTAAGACATAAAAGATGTTATAAGCATATTGTCAGTTCTGCAAAGTCATAAACTAATTAAACATTTTGCAACCCTAAAATTCACTCACCTGCGCATGAGCAAATATAATTGGCTTTGTTTATCATTTGTTGATAATCACATTAAGCATCTTGTAAATCTAGGTATTCACGCACCTGTGTGTGAGCAGTATATATATATAATTCACATTATTATTTACTGACTATTCATTAATATCTTTTGTAAACTTAGTATTTACTCACCTGCGTGTGAGCAATATAATTTATGTTATCATATTCTTTGTAAACCTAAGTATTCACTCACCTGTGTGTGAGCACTATATAATTTGCTTTATTATATTCTTTGTAACCCTGAGTATTCACTCACCTGCGTGTGAGCAATCTGTACATAATTTATTTGCTTTATAACTTATTAAGTGTTACATTAAATTTATGAAATATAAATTTATCTCAGTCTCCATTCTTGCTCATTACTTTATGAATCACTAGTTAAGTTATATAATATCATGTGTTGGGGGGGGGATGTCTCATGTTTTATTGCTTTGCTATTACTGGAACATGAATAAAGAGATATTGAGTGTAACCTCAGGCATATCATTCACAATGGGTTGACTTGGAAGCATGTGTAAGATAGTTGAGGTATGATCAGACGTAGGATATTACTGTCCTGACTTGGTCAGCTTTTGGTTCTCTGACTCGGACTCTCGGTCTGTTGAGCAAATGTACAAACCTGACGATTACAATATATCAATAATTATATTGTCTTACTTACTTGATTTTACTACTTAAATGTGTATTGAATGATAATAATTAGACTGCATTAATAATTAATTTTATGAAAAGGAAGAATTTTGATAGATATCTATTGGTGTGTACTATTATTCCATTGATTCCTTATTAATAAATGAAAGTTATCTCAGTAAATAATTTAGAAAAGATTTGTTTATTGGTGTTTGTTACCAAGTTTATTATATAACTTAGGAGTACAGTTTCCTTCTCCAGTGATATCTTTAATATTCCCATGATGACAAATGAAGATATAGGATTCAGTAGGTATTTTAATTATTAGATCATATTCAACTATTTCTTTTAGAAATATTATCCATAGCAAATCTAATGGTTTGAAGCTTCCGGCAATCAACATAGTCTTTGTTGTTATCCATTCCATTTATTTATAAAGATATCGACTGAGAGGGATTATATTTTCCTTCCTCTGTGTGATTTCTATTTACAGTAAATTATAAGTTAGTTACAAATTCAGTATCTGCTGATAAAAATATGTAAAATAAAACAAATTTTGAAGAAAGTGCTCTTTTTGCTGAGCCTTTTTTTTGTTACTTAGTAACAACCATAACACAATCTTTTAAAACATTAGCTCTTAGAGCATGAATTTCTCTTTATTTCAAATTTAATAAAAATAATTGTTATCATTTGATACAACTACAAAAAATATTTTAATTTTAATAAACTATTTACTCACTCCCCGTTTATTCAAATTATAAATATATTTATTAAACATAAAATTTTTAATTGTTTTCTTTATTTATAGACCACAGGGGAATAATAAATGATGATTGTGTATATCACAATATATAGGTTGTTTTTGAAAACTCAACAGTATTACATTAATGTTAAATAAAATTAGAAAACAAGAACACCAAACATATATATATATATAAATCCTCATTCATTAATAGAAAAGATTCCTGCTCTCCAGTGTAAAAAAAATATAACATCTAATTTATATAGTGCTCTTGAGTCTTATTATATTATATTTACCGTTTCACATTAACTTGAACAGTACAAGTTTTCTATGGTTACAAACATATCTATGTAGGATTTAAAATTCTCCCATTTTAACACATTGCATAAAATTGGCACTTAAGATTTTTTGTAAACTTCTCAGGGTAGAAGTTGTCTAAGTTCTATTTCTGAAAGCAGATTATTTATTGCTGAAGAAAAGAAAGATTGAAAAAATGCAATAGCATATACTTTCAAATTATTTTTTCCAAATGACAAAAAACAACAACAAAACACTGGAAATAGAAATATCTTAAACTCAAGTTTTTCCCTATTTTCACCCATGATCTAACATGTTACATAAAATTGTCACTTTCTTTATCTACATAAAGACTCTAAAAGAACATATAATTTAAAGAATAAGAGAAAGACCTCTATAATTTACATTTATATATTGCAACAAAAACTTAAATTATTTACAAAATTAAGTTGTTTAATGAGCTTAGTGGTGACATTGCTAAGATTTTTGATATTTTAGATGTTATAATGGCTCTGCGAATGCTAACTTTTCTACATTGTTTCAGCCTATTTATAACTTTATATTATGATTTGCGGTGGTTTGCAGCTTCCTTTTTTACCCACTGCTACAATTTAATGTATTATTTTTTTACAAAATCCTGAAGATGTCAGCATTATATGGATTTTTATAGCATGGTTTGCAGTACCTTATTATTATGATAGAGCTATGAAGGAGATGGCTATTTTTTGATTATCTGAGTATTCTGGCCTGAGGCTGAATTATTGAATATTGTAGATTTGTAAAGAAAAAGTATAGTTTACAAATTAATGATTATGATGGAATCTTTTTGAATTGACTTATTTTTAAACCAAAAACTTTTTGTCACTAATAGGTACTTGTCTTTGAAAATACTTTATTTTTAAAAAAGACTAGTTCATTATGGCAATTGGAAGCAGTTTCTATTGAGTAAAAAAAAAAATCGCTTTTGTCAAAATGGTAAATAAAATATTCTTTAAAATTTTAATAACAATAAATAATTTATTAACTTTTATAATTTTTTTCCTTTGATAATAATAAATCCTAAATATATCCTTTTTTAATAACATAAAAATTTAAATATCCAGTATTTCATTTTTTTAAACTTTTTGAATAGGTAAATTACATCATAGATGCTCCATTGTTATAAATAAGAATTTTGTTTTGTTATTTATTTTCATATTTAAAAAAAAGGAATGCATAAAATTAGAATCACTTGAAAGTAATTTGTAACTTATTAAGTAAAAATTAATTATACAATGTATAGAAAAAAAGTTTAATTGTAAAATAATGTTTAAACATGGAATGTGTTTAATGAAAGATTCACTTGGTTCTATTCAAAAATTGTTTTGATGTTAAGTAACTATTTTATAAAATGCAAATTTTTTCTTTAACTTATATTTAGTTGGACCATTGCAAATTTATTGTTAAATAATTATTAATACTTTTTCAGAATACTGTATTTTTTACAATAGATATTTTATTTCTACAAGATTTTTAATAACAATGTGTTTTTTAAAAATAAGGATGGCCAGATAGGAGAAGTTTTATATCTTATTAGTAGATGTGCATCCAGGATTTTTTAGCAAACTGTGTTATTTACTTTTATTTCTATTACACTTAAGGTTTTTTATATATAGAATAAATTTTAAATAGATAGGTATGGGATTATTTTACTGTTTTTTTTTGTATAAATTTGATTTCATCTAGTGTATATAATTTTTATTTACATATATGTAAATCAGTAGCAACAATAATTTGGACAAAGAGATATAAATGCCAAATTAGTGGAGAAAGTGCTACTATAAAAAATGTTATGGATATCCAGATTTTGTTAAAAAAATCAAATTTGGGCAAAGTGCTGATATAAAAAATATCAGATTTTGCTAAAAAAAAAAGTCAAAAGTTATGTAATAGTTTGGAATAACACCCATTATAAGGCAAGAAAATAGATACTTTTTCTAAAGTGTTTATAAGTTTCACATTTATGTTAAATTGGTTATGAAGTCACAAGAGGCTGTTGAATTGCTACATTAAGATTTTTGTCTCTTTGCTTAGCTAGGAATTGATCCAGGAAACCATTTTTGACAAATTTGAATCTATCTATATTATTATATAATGGTATCTGATAGTGTACAATATCTTGCAATCATATTATTTCTGATTAATATCATTTTATATTAAATATAGTGATTGAATTAATTAATATGTTGACATACTATGTTTTTATTTCAAATTACATCATTATGGTTGAAGAAAAAGTATTTGATTTTTAGCGGATTATTAATCAAATTAAATAAGTGTTTTTTAGAATATACTTTATATATATTATTATTAATGTATTTTCATATATCTTGTGCTTTTGCAAATTTTTTGGATTACTCACAATCTGTTATTTACTATGTTTAATGTAATTCTAATAATTCTAATTTCTAATCTTTTTAATGAATTATCTGTAATTAACGTCAATATTGTAGTACTACTATTTCTACTTTAGTAATAAGAACCTTTTATTGTTTTTTAATAAGTAGTAGATTGGTATCTATTATTTGACATCCATCCATTTGAAGTTATCTGGCATACATTATAGCATTCACTATTTCATTAATAATTTTTATATATCATCTTGTATTTCTATTAATAAACAAACAATTTTAATAGATTGTTTTTATTTTATTAGCAGACTTTTGAAATATGAATATTTGTTTGTATTTATTTAAATTGAAGCACTTTTTTGTTTTGAAAGAATAAATTTAATATATTCAGTCTAATCTTATTTCTTAATTCAGTGTGCATTTAGTTGTAATATTATATTTTATCTAGTTATTGTATGATTAATCATATATAATGTCAAGTGATGAATGAACATAAAGTGATAATTTAAGCACATCATTTTTATTAAATTGATAAAATTGGAATTTTTTTTTCTTCTTACTTTCTTCTTTGAATATTCCCTAACTCATCCCAGAATTTAATTGTTGAAGAAATTAAATAGACTGTAAAGTGATGTTAATAATTTAAATTTCTGTTTTTTTTTTTTTACCAATACCATGTTTTTTGTGTCTGTCATGAGTCATAAAAATTAAGGTCAATCTGAAAATATAATTTACATTGTCAGTAATATCATGTAGAATTACTTAGCTGTAAACAGAACATTAAATGAAAAGATAATTCTAAAGTGAATAGAAATTTTTTGTTTTTAAAAAAAGATTCACCAGTTTTTATTAGGAGATCTTATATTTTATGCATACCACAAAGCAGATAACTTATGATATACTTCTATTTTATTATTACCTTTAACTATGATCTAAAAATTTTAAAGTGATACATTTGATTTATTTTACCATATGAGTACTTAATCTCTGACTTTTAAAATGTGTATTAGAAAACATTTCATTTTGTGTGTCAGAAGAAAATAAAAATAGCTTAAAATACCTAGTTGAATTGATCTGGGATTAATGTAAATAAATAAAAAAAATAGAAACATAAATTAGGCATTAAAGAAAATTCTCATTTGGTGGGAATATTCTTAGAGTAAAAATATAAAGTTTCTACTTTTTTTTAATAGAAGGCAAAAATCAGTGAAAGAGTGTAAAAGAATGTGAAAAATTCAAGAGTTTTTTAAAAAGGTATTTTTTAGTTTCTGTTTCCCATTTAAATCTGGCATTTTAGTAGATAACACGATTAGTGAATATATTGAGACTACATTTAACATTAGAAATTGTTTTTGAATAAAAATATATTGTCATTGCTTTATTAAAAAAAAAGTAATTAAATACTTATTGCTTAGGAATCATACAGCATCTGACTAGTAAAAATGGTAAACTAAATTTTGATCCAGAAATCTTTATCTTCTGAATTCATCTTCCACTAAAATTTAAAGCTTATTTCTCTATGGTTTTGGTTTATATCTATTGTTGAATTTAATATGAAAAACAACTGCATGTAGAATTGAAATATTGATAATATATGATTTTTTTTAATTATTGTAATTTTTTAAAATATTTTTATATTATTATTATTATTATATAGGCTGCAGATCAGAATATATTTTAGTTTACAAAAAAATTGCTTTTTTTTTAAATGTAATGTAATTATATTAAAGAATTTCATTCAAAATCAGTGTCAAAAAAACAAACCAAGGACTGTAGAAATTATTTTAAAAAATTTCACTATTAAGTTTTTTGTTGTTGTTGAAAACTTTTTAATAAAATGTTTTTTCTTTTTAAAAATTATTTGTGTTTTATAATTATATTGTATTTTATTTGTTTTTTGTTTTTTTTTAAAAAAAAAAAACAATTTTTTTTATTAAACTCATAGTTTCATGATGCTGTTTTCATACATGGTATACTGCATAACTGATTGCAAAAGTTCATAAGATCAAATGCTTGGTAGATCAATCTTGCACCAAGTCTCTTTGTATAGCCATTCTGGTGCAAGCAGCCAGTCCCTGGCACTTATGCTCTTGACAAGACCTATAAAGGTCTCTGTAACTGAAAAGCCTGAATGACCGAATAATACACATTCGCATCTGGTCAACCAGACTGCAAAGGTAAGGAAGACAGAGAATCTGATAAGAGAAAAAATTCCTGTCTTGATGGCATTCTGGATATTTAAGACTTCTCTGATGTCAGATGTAATGTTCTCTGTGATGAAGGTTCTGATTTGGGAAAGAAACAGACAATTATAAAGTAAATGCTGGATGGTTTCATTGGCAGTATTACATAGCTTGCATTGAGGATTGATTTTGGTGAATCCTCTTTTCCATACTAAGAAATGGTTAGTGGGTAAGGATGAGATGTTGAGCTTTAAGATAAAGTCTAAGTATTTTGGTTCAACAAACCAGTTCTTCAATTTTTTTTAGCAATGGTTTATTGTCTTTGTTCAATATGGTCAGGAGGGCAGCTGGTTTTGAAATTTGAGGTTATAGGCCTGCCAGTAGGTTGTTTTACCTTCAAGGGAGATTTTAGATGGATTTGTCAGCTTGGTGACATGTAACCAAATAATTGTGGTCCATCTGCTAGCAAGAGGTGGTGGTGTGTCTGTAGGTTAGTTCTGGCTGTTTTAAGTGAATTGCACGTAGAACTGCAATTGCCTTCTGTAGATAGATTGTTGAAACAGAATGCAATCCAAGTCCATTTAACTCTCTGGGCATCTGCATCTTACAGATGCTGATGGCAACAATCTTTCCATTCCACATGAGCTTTGATCACAGCGAGTTCATTGATGACTGAAATGCTTTAGTAGGTTTAATTATGGGAAGATAATAATTCAATCTCAGAAACACCAGCATGTTGAGAAGGGCTACTTTGCCCGGCAGGGAAAGCGAGATTTGGGATAAAGATCGAAACACTTTGCTAGTTTTTTCCAAGATGGAGTGTTGGATGTCTTTTGCCGTAGCAAGTCTGGACTTGGCATAGGAAAACCGAGGAAGAGTTGCGGCTCAGCTGTAAAGACTGACGGAATCACTGTGTGAGTGCTGTTTTTCCTCATGTAAAAATTCCTGTGTTTTCATTGTATATAAGAAATGGTGATCATGTGATGTTTATTGGTTTAATATATTAAGGTTCCATAGTATTATTAACGCAGAAAAATTCTAAGTAACACTTTTTAAACAAGAAGCTGTACAAAAATTTTAAGGAGTAAAGAGCATTTACAGAAAATTTTGAAAAGGTAAAAATATTTGATCTGACTAATCACACATTTCTTGAAAATAGGATTATAGGTTTGTTTGGGTTTGCACTGTACATAGAGGTGAAACTATTGATCAATATTACTGATTGGAAGCTGAGACATATTTAAAAATTATAAAGAAAAATTTAACACATTTTAATTTAAAAGATCAAAATTGATGATTAAATCCAAGTTATTTTATTTCCCACTTAATATGTAATTCACACTGGCTCACATATATATTAATATCAGAAAACAAACATAAATAATTTGCATATAGCTTTTTATTTGTGAAATACTATTTCAAATATATTTACACATTTTATAGCCATTACTAATCACTTGCTATAAGTCAAATTCAACTTATTTCTTTGAGTCATTTTCTAGATACTCACTTATATGTTGTGTATAAATATGCACACTTAGATAAAATGAAGAAAACATTAATATGTAAAATAAATTAATAAATTAGAATTAAATTTTTTTTCGTGGTGTTTAATGTATACTGCTAAGTAGCAATTTAAATTTCTTAGGCTTTCTACTATAAATATTTAATTATTTTACTCTTTGATATTAACATTGATATTAAATTAATTTTAATTGTTCATTTGTAATACTTCCCTTCATTCTTTCACACTAAATCTGTTACAGAAAGTGACCAATTTTTTCTTCCAATTCCGATTTTTATGAATTTTTAAAAAAAAGTAATAATTATTTTTCTGTTTGACTATAGTACTATATGTTGTGATGACTAATGATTGTGTTTCATCCTTATCATTACTCACTATTCAAGACAAATATGGGCATTATAATTCCAAAAGAAAAAAAAAAAGGTAACCTTTTTTTTGAGAATATTCAAACAAATTTATGAAGATAATAATGCCCATACATGCTACTTGTTGGTAATTTGTTTATTTAATATCTTGCAATAGTGTTATTTAATTTGTTCTGTAACAAACTTTATTTTGCTTGCCGAATTATAACTTACCGTTGTATCTTATTCATTGTTATAATTTCTTCCAATAAAAGCAACCAATATTGCATATATTCAGATTTTGTTTGTAAATGGACTATGCCTCTTCCATCAAAATATAAATATATGTAATCCGTCATTGTTTTAATAAACTGCAGAAATAAATCTTAATAAAATGAATATGGATGAAAACAATACTGATATATATATATAAATAACACTTTATAACTTAAATTCTATAATCATTTTATTTTTAAATAAAAATGTTAAAAGGCCAGATATTAAAAATAAATAAATTCATGTATTCTATATATAAACAAGGGTTATTGGTGTTATAAAGTGCTATAATTTTGATTCTGTAGACTTTTTGCTTCAAGTTTTAAAACAATGTTAATTTCAGATTTAAAACTTACAAAGGCATTTATGAACAGAATCAATTTCATATGCTTAAAACTGATTAGGAGGGAAGGAATGGGTGTTCTGAGTACAAGAATACTACGCAAACTGACCCAACAAAATGGCTTCTCATTGCATTCTATCCCCACCTTTCTCTTTCAAAAGGCATACAACACAATAATGAGATTTTACCAATACTATCTAGAATTAGACTATATCATATAAGTAACCCTACCGATCGTCCTCCACCAAGGTGGAGAGAACTGATCACATCCCTTTATAGCATTATAAGTAAATATTTTCAAATAGGAAATCACTTATTTACAAATAAAATTTCTTATTGGTAAGCATATAAATTCTCATGTAAATGATAACCCTGAATGGATCCTATTAGGGATCACAAATAATAAAATCATATCCAAATTCAATTATTGGAATCTTGAGCCAAAATACCTAGACATTTTACTAAAGCTCAATCTGAATGCCCTCCCAACCAATCACTTTTTGATTTGCAGGAGGGGACTGTCAAGGATCGACTCTTTGCAGCCTCTGTTTAAGGGATGAAGAGACTAGAATGCATATATTATATTATATTATATTATTATCCAACCCTTCAGACTCACAGAAATTATATCATTGTAATATCTAAACCTGACACCTTTCCTCTGACTGTGACTGCTGATCGCCTAAAAAGAGATTTATTTCCCTTCATCAGAATTCTAACCTTTCTAGCATTTATTCAGTGGTCAATACGTGCCTTTGACAGTGAGACCATAAACTCCACACAGACTTTTACTAATCAAATTAAAAAAATATGGCAATGAGATAGGTTACTTGCCCCATCTAATATAGTGACAGAATTATGGAATCTTGTATCCTTTCCCCAAGAATTCCAAAATTAGCTATGATCATCCAACTTTTACTCTTGATTGATTGTAGCTCTCTCTCTTTTCAGATGATAAAAATATCTATTAAATATATTATTTCAAAGGACTTAGACCTACATTAGAACATTACCAAAAAGATTCTACAATGGAACAGTGCATATTTTCCTCCCCCCCCCTCGTTTGCTTTGTTAAAAAACTTTCACCTAATTATCACCCTAAAATGTAAACCTTAGATATAATAAAGTTCTTTTACTTTTTTTTTTTTTAAAAAAAAAAAACAAAACTTTTTACAAATTTTTTTTTGTCTTACGAGTATTTCTACAAAATTATAATCATTTTCATCTTTTAGAATTTTTAAAATTATAATCATTAAAAACTAACAAACGAATATAGTTAATAAGATAGCACCTGTAAGCAATATTTATTTAAAAAACAAAATAAAATAGACATTTTAATTATTATTTTTAAATCAGAAAATTTTTCATTAAACTCATTTTCATTTCAGCCTTTAAGATTCTGGAAATTTACTCTGAGAAAACAAACTATTATTCTGAATATTTAAAATGTTAATGAATTTATTCGTAGGTGGGATTTTATTGATTACTGACTGGTTGATATTAAAACAAAATCTTTTTGTTGAAATAAAATTTTTATTATATAAGAAATTATTTTTTGAAATTTCGGTATTACTATTGAGATGTTCATTATCATTGAAATAATAATATATTCTTTCAAATCAACATTGACTTCTGTCAATCATATAAATTAGATTTCTTCTAATAGTCTATCATAAAACAGGGCGATGTGCTATGCGATGCACTGTGACTTCTTTATCGAGTGAGGAATCTCTCAGCTACTATGCCCAGAGAAACCTATTAGCCCACCTTACTTTCTTTTCCCATTTCCTACCCTGTTTTCCCCATATTCTTATCTACCCTGCTCCATTCTATGACCTTTATACCTAGGTCCCTTTTATCTTTTCCCAATCCTAGCATAAAAACCAAGAACCCACTTTCTATATAATCACTTTGTTTATATTTATTCTGTCACAACTTAATTATGTGTACCCTTTCTGCTTGTAAACATTTACATTCAATTAACAGATACCTAATATTTTCCATACATTCCTTACATAACTTGCAGACCAAATCACCCACATTTGTCCCTTTATGTGTATATTCATTTGTTGCTATCGATCTTGTTCAAACCTTAAACAATAAACTACTTTCTTTGCTATTATCCTAAATTAACTCACACCCAATATTCTATTTACTTCTATATATATTTAAACTTTTTTTATTCTCCATATTAGTTCTCCAACTTCCTATTTTTTATTAATGTATCTATTCTTCTATCCCATTCTTTGACAGTATAACACTCAACAATTCTAACGCAATCACCCCATCTTTTGTATAAGTATATTGTCATAAAGTCTTTATCCATATTTTCTGCATACCATACTACTTTTTTCACCCATCTTGTTGCCTGTTCATTACTCATAACCCAATTAAATACTATTTTGGCTATTCTCTTATTATCCATAAATTGCAATCTACCAAACATTTTCATTTTGTTTTTTTGCATCTGTCATATAAAAACTTGACCATCCCATTTCTCCATGAGTTGCCTCCTTGCCATCCACACATCCGCATCTAATGCATGTCTTTCTACTTCTCTTTGTATTTTTTCTAAGTAATCTAACACTCCTTACTAACACATAACACATCATTATCATAGGTAATCCTGCTACTGCCATCTCCTTCCATATACTTCTAACTACATCATATTTACTATATGAAAACCCTTAATTTATAATCCCTTTCTTTTCTTTGCTTCATTTATCAATTTTTTCTCACATTCATCCAAGAAATTTCTCTGATTACATAAAACAATTCCCAAATAGGTATACCTATTCACCACATTTAACTTTATATCCCCAAATAAAAATTCTTTCTCTTCTCTTTCTCCAGCATTTATCATCATTACTTTTTATTTTTTTTTACTAAATTTAATCCTCATCTCTCAATCTTCACCATAACTTCTATATTTTCCCTACTTTCTTTGCACAAGAAGATCACCAGCAAATAAAAGGATTGATAACATATACACTCTTGCCATCTATTAATGGTATCTAAACCCCTCTTCCTAATCTTTCTATTGCTCTCTCCTTTTCTCCCAAATATAACAAAAACAAAATAGATGAGAAAGGGCATGTTTGTCTTAGTCTCATCCCACTTTTAACTCTAACTGATCCAATATTTCCTAATTGATACATATAGTAATTATTTTCATACAATCTCTTAATAAGTTCAACTAAAGCTCCAATTCATTCCCAAATTTATTAAACTTACCCATAATCTATTTCTATTTGCTCTATCATATGCTTTTTTTTATATCTATAAAGACCATAACTGTCTATCTATATTCTTAGTTGTATCTCTAAGTTGTGTGACTACAAATAAACTATCTTCTATATACCTATCTGATCTAAAACCTCCTTGGATTTTTCCCACTATATTATTTTCCATACATTTTGCCACCCTTCCAGCCACCCTATATGCAAAAACTTTATATTTCACTGATGTTATTGTTATTGGTCTATAATTATTTAACTTTCTATGATCCTTACCATTTCCTTTAAATAATAGTTTTACTCTTGTATTATTCCAGCTATCTAGTAATTCTCTTTTGTGCCATCTTATTAAAACAAGATAATAGATTTAATTTTGCCATATTTCTTATCCTCCATCATCATCAGCTGCCAACCATCTAAACTTCTTGCCTTTTCACTTTTTGATTTTTTCTCTGCCTCATTCCCATTATTATATGCTTTTATGTTTATTATAATTCTGTCCTTCACATCTAACATCTTTTCTATATCCATTACATACTTATTTGTCTCTAATTCTTCACTGGAGCTGCATTCTTTTTCCTCATCAATTTTAATTAGAAATACTAGTTTTTTCTCCTACATTTTTTTATTTAATATATTTCCAAAATTTTTTACTCACATCTCTTCCACTTTTATTAATATCCTCCAATAATTTATTATTTAATTTCATTCTCTCTCTATCATTATCTATTTTAGCCGCCTTTTTTTAAAAAATAGTTTCCCCATTTAATTCTTTGTTTTCAATATCACATTTATATTCTCAGCATACTTTTTTTTTTTCTTTTACACTTTTACTAATTCTCACTTTTCTATTACTATTATTCTTTTGAATATTCTCACATAAAACCCTATTTTACACTTTTTCTACTTCATCATACCAATCCTTTTATTCACTCCCAACAATTTTTTCTATGATTTTCTTTTATTTTATATTCTTGTAACTTATTCTTATCATTCATTCTTCATCCACATCTTTCACAATCCTTTCTACTTTTATTACTATTTTTCATTGCATTACTAACCATTTCTATTATAAAGAGATATGATCACTATTACATACTCTCTCTTCATTATTAAAGCCTTTAATTTTTTTGTACTTTATTCATTTCCTCTTTCTCTACCTGACAAATTCTTCATATAATAATACCACCCAGTGCAAATTATATTAATTAATGGATGCAAGAAGATTTGTGTATGAAATCACTATCTAGTACCTACTCATCCAATATACTCAGATTAGTTTCTAGCTTGTGACTTTCATCAGTGATGAGTCTTGGATATGAGAGAACTCATCCAATATACTCAGACTAGTTTCTAGTTTGTGGCTTTCATCAATGGTGAGACTTGGATCTGATGACTGCACCTAAATCTTAGCATCTAATGCAACTCTCTGGCAACCATATTTTATCTTTTTAGTTAACTATAAAGCTATAAGTTCAAAACGAAAATAATCACTTTTTTCAAGCTATTTTACTTGTGTAGTTATATAAAGGTCTCAATCCAGTTCAGTATCTATACATTTTGGTGTTTTTGATTCTTTAATGACCATGGTTACTATCATCTCATTAGCACGAATGATATTAAAACACCAAACATCACACGATTACCATTTCTTATGTTTATACAAGCTATTGAAATACTGACAAACTTTATATAGTAGCGCCACCCAGTGCAAGACATTGTAATCAATGGATGGAAGAAAATTTGTGTATAAAATCTCTATCTAGTTCTTACTTATCCAATCTTTCTAGACAAGTTTCTAGCTTACTTTGTCACCATTTTAACAGCTTCTGTAAGCATAGGAAATGGTGATCATGTATATGATGATGACTCTAGTTACTAAAGAAATGAGATACCAAAATATATAGATACTGAACTGAATATGCAAATGAATAAGTTTGAATTGAAAACATCTGCATTTCAGATTCATAACTTTTTAGTTAACTAAAAAGGTAAAAAGTGGTTGCTGGAGGGTTGTATAAAATTTTAAGATCTAGGTGTAGTGCTCTCAGATTCAAGGCTTCTCATTGATGAAAGCTACAAAGTAGAAACTAGTCCGAGAATATTGGATGAGTAGGTACTAAATAGGGATTTTATGCACAAAACTTCTTGCATCCATTGATTACTATGGATTGCACGGGGTAGCATTACTGTATGGAGAGTTTTTCATTGTTTTAACAATTTGTTTAAGCATAGGAAATGGTGATTATATGGTGGTTAATAGTCTATCATCTATTTGTTTTTCATACTGCTCAAAGGCCATGACTTCATGGCTGATAAATTAGATTGTATTATAATATCAAAATTGATCAATTTTATATTGGTTATTTGTGCTTCAAGTGTGAGCTCACATCTAATTTCAACATATACCTTTGCTTTCATAGAATTCTGAAATGTAGCTACCAGCACTACAATTTAAAAGCACCAATATTTTTTTCACTCTAATGTTTTGTTTTCTCTAGCTTTTAAATTCAAAAACAATTAAAGGAAAGACCATAGCTTAATAATTTTGATTTTAATTTTTAAAGATATGCTGCTTGCTATATGTTTTTCAGACTACCTCAGCTTATTGATAATCTATGATGAATCACTTCATTATTGAATATTGTTAATGATTGATCTAAGGAGACAAAACTTTTAATTTTATGTTTTCATTATTAATTTTTGAAGTTTTTTTATATTCAATCATCATTTTTTTCTTCACATTTAGTAATAATGCAGTATTTTTACCCTGCTTTTTGGCTTTCCTAATGAGAGTCCTTAGGTCTTCTCTCTTTTCTACTGAAAGTGTGATGTTTTCATGGTTTTTGATATCTCTTCTATCAATCCTAAATCTTTTGTTTATTTTCACTCACTTTCATTTTTTTCATTTTATATTTGGTATGCAAGTTGGTTATTAAGAATTACAGTGTAAAACTTACTTTTTTATCAACCTTATCCAATTTAATTGTAGTTTCTAATCCCATAAAGCAGTTTCTCACAAGAACAATAAAGTATTCTGGTGCAATCATTTTCCTAAGAATATTCTATACTTTTTCAAAAGCTTTGTGTAGTCAATAATAAAGTATTTTCTGTTTTTTTTCTTTCTATTATCCAATTTACATCAGCAATAATTTTAGTTTTTTGATCATTTCTTGTAATTAGTTTGTACATAAGTTAATTATCTTTTAGTGTTAATTTTTAATCTGTTCTATAAGATTTCTGCATAATCTTACTTGTATGCATGCAATATAAGTTGTCATATTTTGCCAAGACTTGTCAACTAAGAGCAATAAAAATTGATTTCTTTTAATCTGCAGGCTATTAAAAGCTTTCATATTTAGTGGCATAATTTAATCAATACTTTTATTGATTTTTCTTTAGTTTCTACAAATTTTCTGATGCAATCCCATTAATTCCATTGTTACTTTTTTGGAAATGATTTGATCGAGGTCATTTTGATTTCATCTTTCATAATTGAAATTTTTTTATTATATAATATCAAAAATCTGTTGATAATTTTGTGTTAAAGATTTTTTTTATATTTTTTTCATTTCTGTTTGATCTTTTTTACTTTAGTTATAATTTATTCACTGACATATTTTAATAAAATATACTTGTGTTTGAAATGTTCATTTAATCTCACGAATCCAGCAAAAAGCATTTTCTATTTTCATTTTCAGTGGGGTAATAATATTTTTTCTCGTTTTTCTTGGATGGTCTTTGAATTTCTTAATTTCTATTAAAATGATCTTTTTCCTTTTTTAACTTTTTTTTTTTTTGTAATTGCTATCTTGTAATATTCATTTTGATTTTTTTTTTTTAATACAGAAAATTTTTTATATATTCATTTTTAATGCTTTTTCTACTCCAGCTGTAGTTAGTTCATCATATTTATAAATAATTAAATCCAAAACTTTAAATCATTTTCTGATATTATTTCTAAAGGCAAAGCATTTTATAGATTATGTATAGAACAATGGATAAATTTGTAGTTTTTTCAGCATTATTTGAAGTTTATAAAACTGAAGATCTTCTTCACTGAAATCTAAAAATATAATCAATTAAATTCTTATGAAATTCATCGGGGGGGGGTGTCAATATGTATAGTTTGTACAATAAAAAGATCCTTGAATTAACATAAATTAATTTGAGACATTCTTTTATTTAATTTTCACTTTGAAGGTCATATAGACTAATGGCATATTTTTTCCTTACTATTTTAACATTTTAATTAATAAAAGTATATCTTATCAGCACCTTTTTTTAAATGCTGGCTAAATGTGATTCTAAAACTTTTTAATTACTATTTGAATTTTTGGTGATTATAAACTTGTTCATTGAGTGTCCTTCTGATAATGAAAATTGCACCATTAGCTTTTTGTTGTTTTGAATTTGAATAATATTCATTAATTTATTCTAATATAAATCCTTTCAAATTCTTTTTGGATCACTAATTTGTAAGGCACCAATATATAGCGGGCTTATTTCAGTCTTGACAAAAATGTTTTATTTTATTAATTTATAACTTGCAAATTCCAGATTTCAGCGATGATTTTTTTGCATTATGAGTTGTCACCCCCCCTCTCATAGAGACATCAGCAATTAAATAATTTTAATCTAGTCACATCCCACAAGTTTGCATTATTGGTAATTATTTTTAATTCTTCATTAATGTATTGAATGCCTTCAAACCCGAGATACTTCCTCTCAACACTATAAAATTATTTTGCTTTATCATTCTATCCATGATTTTCAACATCATATATGAGTAGTTGTAATTGTTTTTTTTTTTTTTGCGGAGTTTGAAATGATGTTTTGCTATTGACATGACAATAACTTATACCATATGCACCTGGGACTCTTTTTACATGGACTTATTTAACATGATTTTGAAGTTACGCGATTCATGTTTCACCGGAAGTCAAACTCCGATAATGCGCTATTATTTTAAATAATAAATTTCGCGCACTTACACGTTATATTGAAAGTAATAGCACATTATTGGAATTAGACTTTTATCTTAGTAATTTCAATATTTTCAGTACTTTATAATAGTAAAATTTTATGCAATAATGAAATTAAAATCATGATTTCCACATTTTATGTATATACACATTAAATTTTACAAGATTATAATGTAAATTTGTTCAAACATTGTGCATGTTAATTTTGCATTTTAAATCACATTCTGTTTTTGCTTTTTAAAAAAGAACGTAATCAATTATTAATCATTTAGTGCCCACAAGTTTGTTTTTAAAAGGTCAGTAATAGCAGTGGGCACAATTAAATTTGACAATTAAAAATTAAAATCTGATTTTTAATTGTAATTAACAATTTAAAAATTACTTATGATGACTTGAAATTAATGTGATGTGAAATTTGATTTTTAAACGGAATTGAAAATTAAAGACAAAAATAAGAATTTAATTTTTAGTTGTTAGTTTCATAAACAATTAATAAAATCATCATCTCAAAGATTAATTACTAATTACATTGTCACCAGAAAACCATTGACACAACATGAGTGTGAAGTTGGCGCTAGTTGTTTGCAAACGAACGTGTTTTTCGGCAAATAGCTATAATAATTAAAACATGTATAAAAAGTGTAAATTACTGTACTGTAAATTATGCATAAAAATATATTATTTTGAATAAAATTAAATATTATAGTTAAAAAAAGTTTGTCTTGTATCAATTTTTTTCAAATTTGAAATTTTTTATTAGTCATATTTTATTTCCTTATTTTTTTTTTTTTGCGCAAATTTTAAAGTAATTTTACATTGGTGCTTTGCTTTTATGCAAATTTTGAAAAATCACAGACCACACCCAACTCTTTTCAATGTAAGTTACGTCTATTTTTGCGTGATTTTGTTTGCGCATGTTTTCTGAGGAACCTATCTATCGCGTAAAATGAGACCCAGGTGTTTGTTTATTATTTTTTTAATACTGTGTTTGTAAATAATATATAAGTTTTAAATTCAGTTCACATTATATTAAATAAAATTACTTACTGTAAGAAATGAAACTTTTTAAAATTTTTTTTACTTAATAAATATTTATATGATTATTGAAAAGAGAAAAACTATAGATCCCTTTAATCATGAGACTAAGTGAACAACATTGTAGTATCTATGAAAGCTTATGAATTTTATCAGAAATTATATTTCACATGCTTATTAACAAATTCATACTTTAGATGACATTTATGTAATTGATAAAATATAGTATTGCAGTGCATTTTTCATTAGTATATTTTGTTGGATGTAAGTATAACTCTAAATGGAACGTGTTGACGAAATAGTTTTAAATATGTTTTTATAAATAGATACTTGATATCAGATATTAAATAATGATTTAATGGCCATTTTACAATTCACCAAATTTGCTGTTAGATGTAATTTTTGATTTTCTGTTTACGTTTAAATGTTACCTTGTAGATGTTCATATTTGGATCTATTTGACAACTTAATGATCCAATAAATTATTGATATTATAATCATATAATAAAAAAAATACCATTTGTCATAAATAATTTGCTTTTGTTTATTCTTTATCATATGTGTATTAGTTATGTGAATTATGCATTAAGAAAAGGGTCAATAATACAATTTTTATACACATATATTTATAAAATGATTTTTTTAAAATTTTGTTATAAGCAGATTATTTTATTGTTTAAATACAAAACAAGTAAAATTTGATATACTGTACTTTTGTTATAAAATAAAATATTTAATGGTCAGGTGAAACATTATGAAAGTTATCTTTATATAGTTTTACATTTATAGAAATATATAATAATATGTCCATTTAGCATTATAGGTTTAAAATACATTAATATATTTTTATAGACCACAATATATATGACCAAGGAAAAAAAAATACAAATAATTATTTGGATGAGAATCAAAGTCAAAGAGAATGAACCGATAATATGTTGGAAATTTATGGAGACATGATTAGTGCTTGATAAATCTTCTGGTGAACATTCCAAGAGATCAACTATGATAGCATGATGATTTCTATCATTGCAGCAAGAATCCATTACCATTTTACTGACTGGCTCTAAAACAAGTGCCAAAAAGTTGTCCTCATAAGATTTTTTTAAAGTTCACAAATGGCATCTCTATAAGCCTTGACGTTTTACAAAATTAAGTGAAGGTGATTTGAAATGCAACTTTGTGAATGGGCTACAGTTTTAGTGACACATTTTTTATTTATTAGAATAATGAAGAAAATCTCCAGAATTGTCACTATTCTAAATCAAAAGAACAATGGCCAACACAATTGTATAGTATGGTGGTTTTATTAGAAGATTGCCCCTATATTGCTAGACTTGTGATACATGTTTTATTAGAAGATTGGAAAAAATAATAGTATTTAGATTTCAAAAATATGTTTTAAAGAAAACATGTCTAAATCATTAGAATCTTTTGGGATTGTTAGTAAAAAAATCTCTAAATCATATGTGACATCTTTTTTTTTAAATAAATAAATCTGATTTCAAAAAATAATACAAAGGAATAAATATGTTTCAATTGTATAATTTTTTTTTTTTTTTTAAATCTTGGCCATATCCACAAAAATCACATTATCAGGAAAATTTGCTTATCATACTTATAAATAAAATGCAAAACTTTCAAAAATGTATTCTGCCATTGTTTAATAATGGATTGAATATTTGCAAACTGTAGATCATGTGAAATATGAAGAGCTGCATGTTATAATTAACAATAAGAGATCAAAATTGAGATGTATAGGCAAGAAAATAAACACTATAGCTAAAATCACTGGAAGGAATTGAAATGAAATGGATTGGACATATTATTAGAAGTGATGATAAATAAAAAGGCAATTGATGTTCAAAAGCAGTGGTCTTCAACCACCGGTCCGCGGCCCGGTGCCGGGCCGTAGAAGTTTTTGCTGGTCCGCGATAGACTGGCAAGAAAGTTTTAATAACAAAATAATAAGATTTTAAACTTTTAATTAATATAAACAATTTTTATTTATTTTTTTCATCGCACTTTTACCTGATTAAAAAAAAAGAAACAGAACAAAATCTAATCAGTCATACATAAATTAATTTGTTTTTCTAGTTATCACAGATGTTTATGGGGGGGGGGGGATAGAATTAAATTTTTTATTACTTTTCTAAAAAAATTCAAAATTTAAAAAAAAAAGTTTTTTATTATATAAACTTCATATATATATATAACTTCATCTAAGGCTAAGCTGTTTACATTTTTAAGAAAATTTATCTATAGACTTCTGCTGGTTCATGAAACCTTATCCTTATTTTTGCTGGTCCGCGAAACCTTTATCTTATTTTTACCGGTCCGCAGGTGTGAAAAGGTTGAAGACCACTGTTCTAAAGTATATTGTAAGAGAAACCTAATATGATATTGCTGCAACAACAATAATAATAGTAATAATGATCGAATGGTTTGCCACTGATATCATCATGAACAATTAACTATCGAAGTGACTATTTAATTGCATTTCGTAGAACTTAAGCTATTGAATCCAGCACTCCTTTATAGTACTGTCAGGCTCATTAAACATAAGATAAATAGATGAAATAAGTTTTGCTAAATAAGATAGAGAAGAAAAGCTATTGGTCAGAAATACTCAAATAGACATGCTAATGTAGAAAAAATTACAATAAATATATGTAATACTGCAGATATTGATTTCTGACAATTAGATTTCTCAAAATTAATTTTTTATGTCAATTATTCATAGATAATTGTTGCTTGTGTGTTAAAGCAAGTGAAAAATTGAAGTCTAAAAGTTTTCTATAGAAGTTTCTATAATTAATAAGAGATTACTTCTTTACTAATAATTTGTTAGTGTTTTCCATTCTTATTCCATTGCATTTATAATTAAATATATGGAATAAAGTTCATTCTGTGTTGAAATTTAGTTCCTATTCGTTATCTTAATGTTTATTTATTGACCAAAATAAATTGAAATATATTTTATAATTATTTACCATTCTTTCATTTGGTTCTTGAATCCTGCTTTTTTTTTCTTTTCTACGCCTGAGCTTAAATAAAATTCATTGCCAAAAATATTTTAAGGTCATTAAATTAATGCTGCTGATAAAATGTTGCATTTATTTTACTTTGCTTTTGACACAAAGTCTTAAGTTATTTTACTTCAAATTCGGTTGAAAATCTTTTAACTTCTGCTATTGCATTAACTTTAACTTTATTAAACATCTTGACACCTATTTAGGTAATAGTTTTCATTCAAGTCTATTACTTATTCTGCAATTTGCTAATAAATTTAGATTACTATGTTCATAGTAAAGTTGATTTATATGTAAGATTAATAGATTTACCTTTTATTGCTTATTGATTATAATATATGATTTTCTTTTAAAATAAATTGTATGTGTTGGCATATTGTGAAAAAATAATGTGTATTTGATACAAATTCACTCCATATATGTATTTATATATATTAATCCTCTACCATAATGACATATTTTTACTAACATCACAACATTCTCCTTTTTTGTTTGTATTTAATATTATTTCTCTTTTTAAAACTTAAAATTTAATATTATGGTTTCATATTTGAAATATATATATATAAGGGGTTAACTGAAAGCATTTCTGCTGATTGAAAGACTATATAATAGTTAATTATCATTATAGCTTATTACTTTTATTGTTATATATATTGAGCCGGATTGATTTCCGATTCAATGGTTTTATTACTAAAATTAATAAAGGAAAAACAACTTCATTTTCATTAAATGTCTAATGCTAAAATTTGTATTATTATTTAAAACACACATTTATATTTAAAGTAGATCACTACTTTGTTTATAAAATTGATTTTAAAATAGTTTACTTTCACCGCCTGTTTCAATCAATTTGATTAAAAACAGACAAGCTTGCTAATTATATATTCCTGTTGCTTTTATTGTAATTATTTTTAAAGTTAATTCTAAAAAAAAAAAAAAAGCGGAGATTTAGTTTTGTATTTGTCGTTTTTGTTTCAATTATCCCTGGTTGGAAGTCTTAAATTAGATTGAGCGGGAAATTAATATTTGCCCGGCCTGGAATATAAAATGGACACTAATGAAAGTTTTGTGCGGGAAATGTAGCAAGGCAAGTATAGCCCACCAATTTTTAGAGAGGGAAGGATTCATTATTAGACACACTTGGATTATAGCCTGCAAAGAGATACCATTGTGAGTAGCTGTTCGGACGTTTAATTCCTACTAAAAACTTAAATAATTATTGACAAACTTCGTTGGTGTGCAAGATGTCAAAATCCACCGCTGTGAGTTTTGCCATCATTAGAATGTCTTGCTAATTTAAAGGACGGACCCACGCCTACCAGCTCTTCTTCAGTCATGCCATGAGCCTCTAAAATAAATACTGCCTCTACCTTGCCGTGTCAAAGGACCTGAAAGATGAACTATTATCAAAAGTGCACACTCGTCACTAAATCACTAGAACTCTGCCTTACCGTAAGCTAAACTTTTTCCTATTCTAGCCAGGGTAAATAAATTGCATTTAATTAAATCTCCGCTCAATCTAATGATAAATATGTTTTAAAATGGTATTGTTTTTTTTTTTATTATTTATTATCTGTATGTACTCTTTTCTAGTATTTAAAGTGTGTCTTGGAATCTTAGTTTTAAGATTCCAAGTTTGTTTGCAATTTTCGTTTATCAGGGAGTGCATAAGGTGATTGTATTTTATATGTTTAATATATACCTGATTATTTCGTTAACTATTACAAAACACATTGGCAGTTTTCATAATCTTTATTTATTTACCTGCCCTTAGTTGTACAATAAAGAATCTTTAAACATGTTTCGTTTGCGCTGTTTGTGCAAACAACAAAATCTTTTTGCTGGCTATTTGTCAAGTTATTTCTTCGGGTTGTCTGAAAATAGTCTATTTCTTTCTGGATTACATAAGATTGTAATCAAATAACTGTTGCTGTCTTGTAGGTGAGATCAACCATGTTTACTTTGAATGTAGTATTACGCGCAGCAGTCCTGCGGCGTTTTAACGACAGTAATTAGAATATTACTGCTCGGACGTTCGTGCTGGTTATGTTGATTTCCGGTGGGACAGTAACTGTTTTATTATCCCTGATTCAGGAAGCTAAAGTTGTTGTTTGTTTTGTAATTTTTCAACTGGCCAGCAAGAAGATATTTTCCTAACCATTTCTTCTATTTTAAGTGAGATAATTTTGCTGCCAAAATGTTTTATGCCTTCATGTTTGTCGTACTCTTGTGCACTCTGTGGTAAATATATGAATGTTAACATAAGCCACTTTTATATTTGTGGCTAGATGTCTTTACTATATTGTCTAACTTATAAAATTAATAAATTGTTTAAATTTATTTGGCTGACGTTTGTCTTTGTGCTTTGATTTCTCAACTGTCTAAATAATATTTAAGATATCTTGTTCCTCCCTGAGTGTAGTTCGGTGCCCTTTTGATTCGCATATCCTGTCCACCCTAAAATAAATGTCTAGTTCCTTTTTTCAGACTAGTGGCGCCCCTGGGGGTCAGTATATGTGAATCTCAAAGATCTTTCTCCCGTTAGAATATATATATATATCAAAAATTATCAGCATATAGATATAATTTTGCGCAATTATGTTTGCTTTGAAAACATTTAATAAAATCTAGCAATTTTAATCATGATTACTCTTGGAGGCCTTAAAGGAACTGAGCAGGGAAAATTCCTAATGTTCACTCCATATGTTCTTGTCATTGCAGCTGTTATTATTATGTGATTATTCATATAGTATAGGAACATGGATGTGTGGCTCACAAACATGCATTAGTTTATTGGCTTTTTATCTCTTGAGTTTAAGATCAAGAAACACTATGGTTTTTTTTTCAGTTGCCTGACAGCTCTTACCTGAAACATCCATTCAGTTTTCTTGAAAGCAGAATGAATGTGTGTGTGAATGAAATAAATATTTATAATCATGATAGACTAAAATAAATCATGGTTCTTATTTTCAGGAGGCTGTAAATCCATCAGCCAAGGCAACAATTGGCAGCCAAAGATGGAAGATGCTAAGAATTTGTGATTCCAGGCTGCCATTTGATAATTACTTTTTATTTAGATACTTTTTCAAGTGAAGAAAGATTGCAAGAATTGGAAGAACTGTCTCATATTAAATAGGACATTATTGGACTTTGTGAAGTTAGAAGAAAAGATAAAGAGACAATTGATTTAAAAAGTGGACATGCATTACAAAGGAACAAACAATAGAAATAAAGTGGAGTAGGACTCATTATAAATAAAAAGTGAAAGAATAATATTGTGGAGATTGATAGTATATCGGACAATGGCAAGATTAGGTATTTAACTTATAGCAGATATCAAATGCAGATATCATTCAGGTTTATGCCCTAATAAGTTCTCATTGTGATGAAGAAGTAGAGGATTTTTATATGGATGTATAAAAAGTTTTTGATCAGGATCAAACAACATTTTAATGTCATGGGAGGGGAAACAATTAAAAGATGAAAGTGCTGTAGATAAATTTGGTTATGGTGATTCATTTGAGGACATAAACTTGTGGTTTGCAGAAAAAGAGAAAGTTTATATTATGAACTTTGGTTTTGAGAAAAATGTTAAATGCAAGTGAACATGTAACTATCCAAATGAAGGTGCAGCAGAATTGGATTATATTTTGACTAACAGAAAATAGATATTTCAAGATTGTAATATTCTTAATAAATTCAACACAGGAAGTGATCATTGATTAGTAAGATGTAAGATACGTGTTAATGTAAAACTAAACATCACATGATCACCATCTCCTATGCTAGCACATAACTTAATAAATTCAACACAGGAAGTGATCATTGATTAGCTAGATGTAAAATACATGTTAATGTAAAACAAAATATCACATGATCACCATCTCCTATGCTAGCACATAACTTATTAAAACAGGCAAAACTCTCCACACAATAGTGCTATCCTATGCCAGGCTTGTGCATAAAATCCCCATCTAGTGCCTACTAATACCTCAGACCATTTTTTGGCTTCTGGCCTTCTTCAGTGAGGAGCCTTGGATCTGGGAGCGCTGCACCTATATCTTAGGATCTAATGCAACCCTCCAGCAGCCACCTTTTATCTCTACTTAACTACAAAAATATGAGAATGAAATTGAAAACAATATTTTCAATCTAAGCGCAATAGCTTATATAGTCATATGGGTCTGAACTCAGTTCAGTACCCATGCATTTTAGTGTCTTTGGCTCTTTAACAACCATAGCCACCACTATACTCTTATGCAGGATTTGTGTTAAACCACTAAACATCACATGATTACCATCTCTTATGCTAGCACATAACTGTTATTAAACAGGCAAAACTCTCCATACAGTAGTGCCATCCTGTGCCAACCAGAGTGATCAGTGGATGCCAGAAGGCTTGTGTATAAAATCCCTATCTAGTGCCTACTCATCCAATATCTCCAGACTAATTTCTGGCTTGTGGCCTTTATCAGCAAGGAGCCTTGCACCTCAGATCCAAGGCTCCTCACTTTATTCAAATATCTTAATCTTTTAATATTCAATAAAGTAATATTTCATTAAAATTTAAACAAGTATCAAAATAGTGTTTAAATATTCTCAGAGTAAAGCAAATAAATTAATAAATATTAAGCACTAATACATGACCCATGGAAATAGATAAGTGATGTAGTCTTTAAAAAAATAAAATGAACTCAATCTTTATTTTATATTTTATTTATGTATATATAGGAATAGGAATATAACATAGAACAATAATAACCATTTCATCACAGATGTTTTTTAGTTAATTTAAGGACATTATATTTGTCTAATATATATCATCATATGTTTATATAAGATATATTATTTTTATAGGTAATGGTCATCTCAGTTATATATTTAAATAACACAGTATTTTAGCTTATTAATGATTAAATAATTCAAAATTATCAGAAATCCATTCTTTGGTGAATAATTGCTAACTCTTAAACTCAACAATATTCTCTTTAATTTAAGGTAGGCATGCTCCTTAAACGACATTTTTCTTTTTACAAATAACTACATGTAAAATACCCATCAATAACATCCTTTTATTTAGTGATAAAATACTTCAAATACAATAGGAGCATGATTACATATTTTTATTCAATGTTTAAACTTCATTAACATTTAATGGGAATCTAATAAACATTGAAGTTTATTAGTTGTTAAATGAGTCATCTCTATTGACTCCAATTCTTTTACAAGCTGATCAAAATAAGTTTCAATTTATGAACTTGTAAATGTAGATTACTTAAATCTTTTAGTTTCTCTTCTATGGGATTATCATCCATCAATGAAATGGTAGTGGCAAATAAATTTTCCAAGTCAAGGCATTGGCTTTTTAATTTGGTAGGATTTTTGCGCATGTCAACAACTACATTATTTTTGGCTGGGCAATACTGAACAGTGTATTCAAATTTCTATAAAAACAATTCTCACCAATTCTCATCATACTAAATGCTCATGAACTGTTATCACAATGACCTGAGATTTTAATAGAAAACATTTCAACTTAATAACTTCCCATACCACTGCAAGAACTTTTTTCAGTAGTAGAATAATGCAGTTCTATTCCTTTTAATTGCCTACTGGCGTAATACAAAATTCAGAGTTTTTGTTCATTATCTATCTGAAATAAGATGGCCCTTAATCCGAAACCATTGCTATCTGTTTGAATGAAGAATGGTCTATTGAAATCTGGATAGCTCAATGTGTCCTCTTTTAAGAATTTAAATTTAATAGAATCAAATTTGTCTATGTGTATTGGCAACCATTTCCACCTTTATTCCTTTTTTAATAAATGGATAATTGAAATGAATTCCAAGCAAAATTTTTATAGAAATGGTTGTAGAAGTTACACAGGTCAAAGAAATAACAAAATTGTATTCTATTCCCAGGCATTGGAAACTTTTGAATGGCTGCAATTTTATCAGGATGGGACCTGATACCTTCCACTCCAAAAATTTGCTCTCAAAAGACAATTTCTTCAGCAGCAATAGTGCTCTTCTTAAGGTTTATCTTAATATTTTTTTTGCTGACATTCATCCAAGAAAGCCTGCAATGCTGGAAATGCACTACCATATTTTTTTAAGACAATGTTATCAACATATACAACAATATTGCTTTTAATATCTTCTTATAAAGTTTTGTCTAAAGAATGAACTAGGCTGATTCACTGTTTATCAAACTGAAGGGAATGCTGGAATACATAAAATTGCTCCCTGCCCCACATTTAAATGCATTGTATTTCTGATAATTAGAATGCAGATAAATTTGCCAGTAACTAGCCATTAAATCCACCATAGTAAAAATTTTCTTCCCATTAAATCTGTCTAATAACTCATGCATTGTAGATGGAATATCATGCTCTGCTATAGTTTGATGATTCAAAAATCTAGCATTGAAATAGATATGTACTGTATCATCCTTCTTTATAACAACAACCAAGGGATTATTAAATAATGAAGCACTTTTCCTATGATGCCCTATTCTGCCATTTGGTGAATTTGTTTATTTACCTCAGCTTTTTATTGATTGTATACAGTGAACATTGCCTTTAATTATTCCATGCTGCTTAAAGAAGATTTATTTATACTGACACAATAGTGCACAAAATTAGACTTCACTTCTGGGCTTAATTTGCTAGAGTCATCCAATTTGTTTTTTTATATCCAATTCGATGATGATTCTTGTAATACATCCAAGGGCAATTGAGCGATGAAAACTAAAATAGCTAAAATAAAGTTTTTCATCTCGACAAATGACTTGCTTGTCAATATAATTAATTATGCATTTCTGTTGGTTCATAAAATCCAAGCCTAAGATTATTTGATAAATGAGTCCACTCATAATTAAAAAGTCATGCTCAATAACAAATTACCCCAATGGGTCTTGGTTCACATCTGCTGAGAAAATTAAATAATTTGACTTTTTTGCCATTAGCTAGAGTTGTATGAGATGATTGTTTAAGTGTCAAGGTTGGAGTGGACGAGTTCACATAAATTTTCTGAAATAAATTTTCAGATATAATAGATGCTTAACAAGGCCTTGGTCTTGATCCGTTCCAAAGATACCATAATTACAGAAAAGCTATTAATATTGGAATAATTATTGAACATTTTAGGTTTATTCATCAAAATCAAAGCTAATGAGTTTAAAGATGATGATCAAGTTGTACTTCCCAAATTAGTCATGGGTCCCCACAGTTATTCACATGAGGCCTTGACCATTTAATGGTTGGCCTTTAGACCTAACTGCAGAGATCTCCACAGAAGTATTGTTCAATCAGGGTATGCATAATTCTCCATTGGAGAAGTGAATCTCCTATTAGACCTTATACCACTTTTTTATTATCATTATATTCTCCAATGAACTGGATTAACTGTCATAATTAATGCTAGTTACTGAATATCAGTAATCTTCTCTTTTATTCTTGGACAAATTCTCTTAAGTGCTTTCACTAGCTTCTAAAGTGCCTAAAATTCTAACTTCCTCCACTGTGTGCCTATCAGCTGCTGTTAGTACCAGCTAAATGTGAGAGGGTAAGTTCTGATTATGCAGTAAGCATTTTAAATTTGGAAATTTGGTCAATTGTCGATGAATGCAGTCCAGTTTATCTTTATTCCAGTAATTGCTTAAGATGGTGAATTTATATTCACCATAAATCTGATGTTTTTCAAGTAATGATCTCCCCAATATATAAAGTTGAATACTGACAATTGCTAACTTCTCTGTTTTGCTTCTAGAGTTTTGAGATATTCTGCAGGATTTTCATTGTGCTCCCCTTGAAAAGCTTAATGTTTATGAACCAAGAGAACTCATTTGATTATTGTTACCATTGAAAATCCTATCTAACTCTTTGTCAATAATGGGTGAGGAATGACCATTATTGGGGGTTTCCCTCACCCAATTAACAGAGTTTACTTTCATCCCTTTATTCATCAAACATCTTTACCCTGAGGATGAATTTCTATCTCCCCATTATTTTTTCTTCATACAAGTCTCTAGTCTGATATCATTGATTCTCTTTTCCAATGCTATACTCTGACTATCTTTATCATTTATGACCAACTTAATTCATCAATTTGGTTATGTATAATGATATTGTTTTCTCCAACTTCAGTTTTATATTTCTCCAAAATATTGCTTTCTCTGAATCAGTACCAAATATCCTCCTTTTAATATCTAATTGTATAGGTTTCAATAATACTTCATTGCACTTAGGTTAAATTCTTACAAGCTAGCATCTATCTTAACAGAGTTGGCATCTATTTTGGCATTGAATTCATCCTTTAAAGAGTTGGCATCTATTTTGGCATTGAATTCTTCCTTTAAATCTTCAGAGTTGGCATCCATTCTAACATTTGAATTCCGCTATCAAATCAGCCTTTAACTGTTTAAACATTTTCATAAATTCAGCTTTACTAATGCTAGATCCAGCTTACATGTTAACATTAGTACTAGCCATAATAAGTAATAACAAGGTTAGTATACTATAAGACCTTAAATAAATAAATATAATTTATTTATATATAACTATCCAATGTTTTTTTATCTCTTGCTGTTATCTTAAAAAATCATCTCACAAAAGTATACATATAATAAAAAATAAACAATTCTATCCTTATGTATTCTTTACTTCTAGTATCTCATATTTCTATGAATTATCAAAAACGTTTTATATCTATATGACAAATATCACTGTAAAATTGACATAAGACTACATAAATGACTTCTCTGATCATAAAATGTAAATAAATAATCTTATAACAATACTGAGGCATGTAATTTCGATGCCTCATGAATGGAAGTACCAAATTTGTAATGATAAACAAACGAGGAATGGTCTAATATATCTATTATACTGCATAAACTGGATATGCCAAAATTTCAATGATAAAGAATGTGATAAATTCAAGTTTATTATTTCTAAGTTATAAATTTCTAATTTCAAAACTAAATATTAGAAATATGTTAATGAGATTCAAATTGATTGTTAAATACAATTCAGAAACAAAAGGGCATTTTATTGAATCTGAATTATATTTTGGGTAACAAATGAATATAAATAATCTATTTTAATCTTTTAATATTCAATAAAATAGTTAGTTGTTCATTAAACTCAAACAAGCATCAAAATAGTGTTTCAATATATTCTCAGGGTAAGGCAAATAAATTGATCAAAATTAAGCACTATAACATGACCCACAAATATAGTTAAGTGATGTAGTCTTAAAAGAAAGATATAACAAAGTCAATCTTTAAAAAAAAAAAAAAGTTCATATTTTATTTATGTATGTATAGCAATGGCAATAAAACAATAACAGTAGCAATAATAGCCATTTCATCACTGATGTTTTCTAGTTAATTTATGGACATTATATTTGATTAAGATATATCATATGTTTATATAAGATACATACTTTTTATAGGTAAAGAGCATCTCAGTTATACAACTAAATAACATAATATTTTAGTTACTAATGATTAAATAATTCAAAATGATCAAAAATCCCTTTTTGGTGAATATTTGCTAGCTCTTAAACTCAATAAAATTCTCTTTAATCTAAGATATGCATATTCTCCTTAAAGTACATTTTTCTTTTTATAAATAACTATGTGTAAACTACTCACCAATAAATTTTTTTATTTAGTGACAAAATACTTCAAATACAATAGGAACATAACTATTTATGTTTATACAATGTTTACACTTTCATTAACATTTAATAGGGATTTAATAAACAATACTATGATAGTTCTAAGAACTATTACTTCATAGTATGTATTTAGGAATGATTCTCTAAGTCTCTGGAATTCTATATATACATTATTCTCAAAGAAAAAAAATATTATAGATTGAACTCATCTTCAATGATCAAGCAAATTATCATAAGTTATACATAACTGAAAAATTCATATATTATTAATAATGAAAAGAATTTAACAACTTAAATAGTCATCTAGATATAAATTCCAATGCAGATATAAACTAACATTTCTATGCTATACAATAAGTATGTGTGTGGTATAGATCATATATGATTTAATTATAAAATTCAATATATGTTACTTTAATTCACAATTTAAATTCAATTTCTGTTATTTTCATTTACAGTTTCTCAATGAAGAAATGCTAAAAAAATGCACAACAATATTTATATGTTTGTCTAAATATTATTTAAAATCAGTTTGACCTTTCCCCTGTTTTCTCATTTTATTAACAAATAATAATAACAGAAAAATGAAAATTAATATTAGCTTCAAAGTCTATTTTAATTTCAAATTTGGATGACTGTTATTAGGATAACTAAATAGATTCTTGTTTGCAGGACATGCAGATGTGGAATAGTTTTAACTAGTGTAATATTTGCTTCTGCAAAATATTAATCAGGATAGACAGATGGAGTTAATTAAAAGTTATTAGAAATGCATGTTGATTCTTTTCCCCAGGAATATGGAAAGATAGTTTGTTTACTACATTTTTTTAAAAATATATACATCTTTGCATTAATGAGCTTCAACTGATGTAATCTGGAAGACAACAATAAAGACAGGAATGATACATTGGGGAGCTAGCTGTTTGTTTGCTGATGCATCTTAATAATCATGTAAGCTTTAAAATAAGTTATCTCTTTTTCAAGTGATGAAAATCAAGCAAAATTAGCAAACAAAATTTTATTAGACCATGTGAAAGCATAAACAGAATAACAGTGGAAATAATTATAATATTCATAATCCCTCCTTGCAATTCTCTTACTATGTCAGCAATTTCCATAGTATTTTTAAATCATCCAACTCCTTGAGTTACAAACTGTCCAATTTTCATTGTTATTTATCAGATCCATGCACACACCAGATGATAATTTCTTTTCAACTTTTTTTTTTAAACATTTTAGCTTTCAATTGAAGACATCAATATTTTAAAATGCATATAAAAATATATATATATCCATTCTTTAGTTTTTACAAATAGATCTGCACTCACATCTTTAGCTATCTTTGCCATTAACATGGTTTTTAATATCCATTTAATATAATTCAGTTATCTCTTTTTTATTAAATTTATATTACATTTTCAATACAACTTGAAAAAATAAAATATCAACTTTAAAGATGTCAAAAAACAATAATACTAATGAAAATTGAAATGTTATATATATATATATAAAAGTGAATTGCAGCACATATCAAATATTTACACAATTAAATAGATATATGTGTAAAATATATAATGTGTATTTTTAAAATAAAAACAAAAATCTTGAAGTAATTAATAAACTTTTCTCCTTTTTTTAATTTCCTTTTACTTTTTTTTTGTTAACAATAACTAACTTAAGCATTAAATTGTGTAATCCATATACTATATATATATATATTCATCCTAACATTGAGTACACCTGGGTCTCATTTTACGCAATAGATAGGTTCCTCAGAAAACATGCGCAAACAAAATCGAGCAAAAATAGACGTAACTTATATTGAAAAAGGGGGGGATGCGGTCTATGATTTTTCAAAATTCGCGTAAAAGCAAAGCACCAATGTAAAATTACTTTAAAATTCGCGCAAAAAAAAAAAAAAAAATAAGGAAATAAAATATGACTAATAAAAAATTTCAAATTTGAAAAAAATTGATACAAGACAAACTTTTTTAACTATAATATTTAATTTTATTCAAAACTATATATTTTTATGCATAATTTACAGTAATTTATATTTTTTTTACACATGTTTTAATTATTATGATTTTTTGGTGACAATGTAATTAGTAATTAATCTTTGAGATGATGATTTTATTAATTGTTTACGAAGCTCGCGATATCCAGACATATAACCATTTAGCTCTCGTTGGAATTTAAGAGCATGCTAATGATTAGTGTCATTAATAAGAAAATAATAATTGATTACGTTCTTTTTTAAAAAGCAAAAACAGAATGTGATTGAAAATGCAAAATTAACATGCACAATGTTTGAACAAATTTACATTATAATCTTGTAAAATTTAATATGTGTATACATAAAATGTGGAAATCATGATTTTAATTTCATTATTGCATAAAATCTTATTATTATAAAGGACTGAAAATATTGAAATTACTAAGATGAAAGTCGAATTCCAATAATGTGCTATTACTTTCAATATAACGTAAGTGCATGAAATTTATTATTTAAAGTAATAGCGCATTATCAGAAATTGACTTCCGGTGAAACACGAATCGTGTAACTTCAAAATAGTGTTAAATAAGTCAGCGTAAAAAGAGACCCAGGTATATACTTTTTTTTTTAATACATGAAATTGAACTTAAAAGCAATTAATATGATCTTGAGCTTTTCTTTATTTATTAAATATAAATATTTATTTTACATTCCTAATTGGTGATAATAAATAATTGTATTATTTAAATATAATTGTTTATTATTTCTTGTAATACGATAAATGCATTACTGAATGAAGAAATTTATCAAAACCCTGTTCAAAATGGAAATTTATAAAAGCTGTTTTTATTTTTTTAAAAAACTTAATATGATTGATTTTGAAAATTGACTTGTTGGAAAGAAGTTATTTATACACATCAAGTCATTAAATAGTTTGAAAATTTTCATGAAACTTAAGCTATGAAATATCTCACTAATCTCTGCTATGATTTAATTATAAAAAAGTAAATAAATAAATAATTACTTTTTTAAATAAATGAATAAATATTATTTTAAAAAACAAAAAAAATAAAACGATTTATTATTTATTCTAATGTTCACAAAAAATAAAAGCTCTAGGAATATATCTTAGTTTATCCACTGAGAGAATAAAAATTGCTTATGAAAGTACAAATGAAAAAAGAAATATATGGGGAAAAATATGGGATTTTTATAATGTGAACTTTTAGAACAAATTATATTTGCAATCTTTATGATCTATATAAACATGTTGAACCATAGATAAAAGTGTGTATCCACTTTTATTGTATAAAAGAGGTTGCATTGACTTCAGATTAAATTTATTGATTGATATTATTTAAGTGTTGAATTCATGTGTTTACATTTGTAAAGCTGTCTAGCCTTGAGCATTATTAGTTTTTTTTTCTTCCCAAAAATATAAATTTATTATTGCTACTATTGTTACATGTTGATTAGTAGGGTGTTAGAATGGGGGGTTAATTTTTTGTTTTAATAGTTGTGTATCTGTATTGAAGATCATGAGTGTGTTTTGTTGCTTGTTGGGTTGATATTTTTCTAGAGTGTCTTATGTGATGAGTTGAATTTGATGCTTTAGGTTCTAGGCAGTTGTGGTATAGTGAATAAGTGCCATGTGTCTTCGTACCAGAATTTTGAAGTGAGGAGTTGATCTCTTTTCTTCATTTTGATTAGTTTTTGTATGAAATGTATCCTCATTCAGGTGCACCATTGTGAAAATTTTCATGCACCTAACTGTCCAAATAGCGTATGTTAAGAATATCAAGAGTCTAATCACTGCTATTGTTCTGGTTTTTAGGCAGTCTTGTAATAATCGATAGTGGTCAAAGATAATTTTCCTGATATTTCCAAGCCCTGTACAATTGAACATAATGTGGTGAAATGTTTCTTCTTGTCTCTTGCAGTTGATGCAGATTGGATCTAATTTTGTAATTTGTCTTTTATAGAATAGGAAAGTGTTGGTAGGCATTGTCTCCAGGTTGATTTTTATTATATGGTCAATATACTTAGGTTCCATATTTCAGAATTTGAAAAATGTTGTGATTCTTTTATTGATAATGCCAAGTATCGAGTCACCAGTTTTAATATTTGGGTTAAGGAGCTCATATGCATCCCAGATTTTAAGTTTCTTATTGAATAGTTTCTTTGTGAGAGACATGTGTGTCGAGTAGTTCAATAATGGTGTCAATCCAGATTTTTTTGTAGGAGGTGGCCGATCTGTTGGAGGAACAGTTTCTGCAAATTGTTTATGCCCATGTCTTTTGATAAGATTAGTTATTAAGGTGTGAGATTTCTGGAGGTAAAATGCTCGGATGGAGTGAAATGATGCCATTAAATCTTCTAGGTTGTTGCATCTTCAGGATGCTGATGGCAGCTATTTTCCCATCCCAAAATAGTCTGGCACTTAGGGAGTTTATTTTTTTAATAAAGGTATTTGTTATTTTGATGATTGCGAGGTAGTAATTAATTTTTCTCGTTATTTTCATATTCATAAGTGCTACTTTGTCTTGTAAAGAGAGGTATACTTTGACAAGCATATTGATGATTCTTTCCATGGATGGTATAATAGAATCTTTAATTTCTTTGGACATAGCACTAAGCAATTTGTGTATTGAGAAACGAAGAATTTTTGTGGTTCAGCAGTGAATTTGGTGTTAATTTTCTTGCCAGAACTGATTTTCCAAACTGCTGATTTTTGAGGATTGATGCTTAGGCCAGTTTCTTTGGTAAATTGTTCTATGATATTGTACAGTTTGCTAAGGTATTTAGTGGATGGTAGAATCACTAGCATGTCATCCAGGTACACAAATGCTTTAATTTGTTTGAATAGTTTTGGAATGTATATTCCTGGCAATTGATCTTCAATTTCTTTGAGCAGCGGGTTAATATAGGAGATGAAAAGTAAGGCACTGAGGAGAAATCTTGCAGAATTGAAATTTCAGGTGTGAATCCTTATGCAATATTATCATTTAGTGTTATGAAAATTTGTCTGTTTCCCAAAAGGTTGTCCAGGATTTGGATTATCTCCTTGGGAAAAGCAAAGTTATTGAGTTTGTCCAGAAGTTTGTTTATTCTGACAGAATCAAATGCAGCAGTGATATTCAATTGGACTGCAATGAGTTTAGATTGTCTGTGAAGTCTGATATGGTCTATTAGAATTCTAACTTCTTCTATGGCTGTCATTGCTGAAGAACCTTTTTTTGCAAATTGGGATGGCATGTTTTGCAAGATTTTTGCCTGAAATTCTTTTATCACCGATTCCATGATTTTGATTAATAGTGATGTCATGGATATTGGCCTTATGCTTGTGAGTTTGGAGGCAGCTTGGTGTTTTTTGATGAATGGCACCAGCCTCACTGGGTATAGATTAGGTATATTTCTTTTTTGTTCTGCAAGATAGTTGATCATCTTAAGCATGATTGAAATGATTATGTTACTGAGATATTGCATAGAAAATTTTCACCTAGTGTTTTATTTATACTTTTGAAGTTGTTTCTGTTTGCCCAGTTTGTAAATTCTATTGCAATATAGCGGTCATATGGGTGGGTTAAAATTCTGTGGATATCTTCACTCAGATTGTTTTTTTTTATTATCATTGTACGTAGTTGATCGAGTGGAAATTTATATAGGGAGTGATTGGCATCTGTTGTTGCAAGAATTAGGTTTTTATCGCTGTTGTAACTAACGATTTATATAGGTTGTTTGGAATTGTTTCATTAAATTGTTTATTAAGGTTCTATTATTGTTCTTCCATAAAGTTGTCTGTTGTGAAGATTTGTTGGTTTGTATTTGTGTTATATGGATTGTTGCTTTGTTCTCTGTTTTGTTTGATAAGTCAATTAGAAATTGATTTGGGTTATCACATTTAGAGTTTTCTATAACGTAGGTATTATTGTTGCTATTTGTGCATAAGAGAGTTTATTTGTAGAGGTAATTTAACTTATTTGGGCTATTTAGGCTGTTAATTTCATTTGGGTTTATTTGTTTTTTGTTCAAAAACTTTGCCATGGCAGTTGAAGTTTCTAAATTTTTTTTCTCAGTATTTTCCATCGCATTGTCACTGTAATCATTTTTAGTGCCTCTATTGGTGCAATGAATTTTTTTCCGATTGCTGTGATGTTTTGATTTTTTACAATGGGTTCTTTGGAAGTTAAATAGTTTGTTTTTTCGAAGTATTTGTTGCTTTGTAATGTATTTAAAGGTGTTTTATTTTGCAATGACAATTGCGAACCACTATAATTTGTGCTGTTTTGGATAACCCTCTCATAAGTATTTTTTAAATCCATTTTTTTAAAACATGTTTTCGTTATTGTTTGCAAAGATATGCTTTAATTATAAATTTATTAAACGCACATTGATTATGTATATGCTTTGTAACTTTCTCTTGGTTAATATTATTTGATTTATCCCCATTTGGTCTTTTGAAATGCTTTGAGAAGAGATTTCTGACTGTGTTTGTATTACACTAGCATTAAACGTTAGACTTTGTTTGTTCAAATCACTAGCGTTTATTGCAAAATTTTCATGCTCATTAGGGTTTTGTGTTACAATCTGTTTGAGACCTAGATCTTTTAAATTATTTGGACTATTATTACTGATTTGAGAATTTTGATTAATATTAGATGTTTTTTGCCTATTTGTGGCATTAATTTACTTTGTGAAATATCTTTTTTTTTCGCATGCTCATTGCTGGAATTTAACATGTGTTCAATGGCAACTTCAGATTTTTTTTTCTTTTTTAACTTCGGATTTTTTTTCAAATCCATTAGTTAATACATGAGATAAAACACTTACCATACTAGATTTCTTCTCTTCCTCTATGCTAGTACTTTATGAATTCTAAGTTTTTCTTGGAGGACTACTATTGCACTACTTGTTCAAATCTAAGTAATACATAGTTTTAGTGGAATTTGAAAGTTATAATTGACTATTTTTAATCTGCTTTCAGAACATGTTATATTTGCCTGTTTAATGAGGTTTGTTTAAACTTCTTTGAATTAATAATCTTACCTTCTTTAGTGAAATTAGAATCTTTAGTGTCTATATTCTGAACTTTTTTTGACCATGCCCCGCCTAAGGACTTTTAAAATTCTGATTCTCCTGTGACATGTAATTTTTATTATTCAAATTAAACTTTTATTCATGTGAAGGAAGTCTAATAAGCCATTAACAAAAAGACAGTTGAAGTACAATGGAGTTTCAAGCCACTTAACTTGTTTTAAATAACAATGGAGAGTTAAGGATTAAAAGTTATCTAAACAGAAAAGTAATTGAGAAGAAAATGGCATGGGTAGAGAGAAATTTAAAAGCGTTCTTAGCTTGATTTATGAATAGTAAGATATAAGAATAATTAGCAGGACTTTAAATTCCCTGTTAATAACTTATACTTGAATTGTCTCTAATAAAAATCAAATTGTCTCCCTTGTAATGGTCTGGGTTTTCCACCAGAAGAGGGAATACATCTAACTATGGTCAGGCCTAGAGTCTTCAGGTAGAATGCAATGAATGATGCAATGAAGTACCTAATAATGATTTTACTTACCTCCAGTGAGCTAGCTCTAGGTTTACACATTAAATTCAGACGGAATTTAGGGTAGTTTCCCCATACCTCACCCCTCTTTCAGATTTCACATGCCTCAGAATTCAAACTGAGGGAGAATGTTGCACTCGGTGAATTTACCTTAGATAACAATTACAATACCTTTATATAAGTTCCAATTGAGTGGAAGACTCATGTAAGCATATTATATTAAGATGTAACAAAGCATGTGTGTGGACGTGTATATATCTAGTTATGAATCGATGAACAAATGGATAAATAACTTTGACTAACTAGAGACTGTTTAATGAAAATCAGGTTAGCAATGTTTATTGACTAACAAAATAAAAAAAAATATATCAAAAACTCTTTTAACATAAAAAAAGTATATACATGTGTGTGTCAAGTATATATCCATACCATATTAATGAGTAAATATATTTATTACTCTAACCCTTTCCATGGTAGATATACATAAAGCCACTATGTATTTATAAAGTAGATAAGAATGATGAAAAGAAAAATTATTAATTCATTGTTACAATGATTGTGAAGCTAACTAACTATTTAACAAGATTATATGAA